>JAVJIF010030516.1:0-277500 GCA_038442645.1 Agave tequilana | reverse complement strand
TATTTTTCAAAACTTTATATTTTGAAAGCAAGATTTCACAAAACAAAGAAAGCACTTTATTTAACATATGTGCATCTGCACTATTATGATCATCGTTGAAAGTACTAGCACAATCATCTAAATGAGAATCCAAATTTATCTCAAGAGAGTCATTCCCTTGGACCATGTAGCACGCTTGGTCGGGCTCATCAACAATAGGCCCTCTTTCCGAATTATTTGACGCTTGTTCTTTTAGAGAGATCAATGTGTTCCACACTGCAAAAGCAGAACACAATGAGAAACTAAAGAAAGATGTTTTTTCGAAGTGTGTGCTTAAGTGCATCCATGGCATGTGCATTATCTTCTAAATACTTGCCATTATCAACATAAGATTTCTTGGTAGTGGTAAGATAAGCATGCAATCCTAGGGCTTTTAGGTACTCATCTTAAACTTTCACATATTAATGTTAGAAACATCATACATGGGTGGTGCAATATTGAAAAACACCTAGAGGGGGGGTGAATAGGTGTAAGTGCTAATCTAAGAAACTCAATGCAAACTAAGTGCGCTAAATGCGGAAGCTAATGCAAATTATGCACAAACTAATACAATACAACAAGTGTAGCCGAATTCCCCTTGCGAGGCTCTGGACTAACTCCCCTTGATTCCCCTTGAAATGGGTTGAGGTGCTATGTGAAGCTCTTGTTGGATGAGTATAAGTTAGGCACACACACACAAGCAATCCAAGCAATATAAAATACACACAATCAAGCCAAGCATATAAGAATGAATAGCAATATGAATAAATGCAAGGCAATATGAAGTATGCACAACACAAGCAAATATGATATGATATGAATATGATGCTTTGCACAAATATAAGAGAGAGAGTTAGAGAGACAATGGATCAATACGCAAACACCAAGATTTGTTTCGAGGTTCGAGCACCTTGCTCTACATCCCCGCCTACACCACCGTGTAGGATTTCCACTATCTCAACTCCCACCGAGGGAACCTCTACCGAAGAGGATTTCTTACAACCCAAGGAGTACCAAACTCCTCTCTCAATACAAACCACAATACCTCACACTAGAGGTGTCAACCAACAACCACACCTCTACCTAAGAGGCTTACAAACACAATCCCAATCACCTCACACTTGAGGGATCCAAACCAATACCACTCCGATCACCTCTACCGAAGAGGGATTCACAAATAAAAGGAGGGTTACAACACAAGAGGTTTACAACAACAACCTCAAACACTTTCTTTTTCTCTTTTTCCACAAAACAAGATCCTAATAGTTTAGGATAGAAGATATGGCTCAAGTGTGGAAACTATGTGTTTTTGGAAACAAGCAACAAAGAAAAACTACTTGGGAAATCTCTTGTATATGATAGAAATAAAAGATCAAATCAAAATCCCAAAACCTAGTTTTCTTTGATTTTCCAAAAATCCAAAAACAAATAAGATGAAATCTTTTTGGCTTAAAACCCTTTTAAAAACTCTTTTAAACAATAGAGAAGGTCTGAAATTTTTAGCTCTAAAAATCTTAGCCAAAACAATAGAGAAATGGGGTATATATAGCCCCTAGGAAAAACTAGCCGTTAGGCTGATGTGGCAGTCTGACCAACTGCCGGTCGACCGGCCCGGTCGACCGCCAACGGTCAAAAATGTGACCGTTGGGCAGCAGCGGTCGACCGGTCCGGTCGACCGAAAATTCCCGAGAGCAGAGCTCTCAACTCGGTCGACCGGTCCGGTCGACCGACTACATGTGTCGCCAGCGTGCACGATTGTGCACATCGGTCGACCGACCCGGTCGACCGGCCACTTGGTGCGGTCGACCGGTCCGGTCGACCGAACTGGCCTGGCAGGCACAGTGCAGGGTCAGAAAAACAGTGTAAAATATTTTCTAAAAATCTTTTAACACTTCTAAAAAATTCACAAAATTTGTTTTATCATTTTATATTAAAACATACACCTGTGATAAAATTTCAAGACAATATATCAACATATCAATTATTTTTGTGTCTTGCAAATTTTATCAAAAACAAAACTTGTATTTTTATCAAACTTGATTTTTCCAAAACATGAATAGGATAGTCAAAATAAGTTTGTCTAGCAAGTTTAAAGCATGTATGTATATCTAGAACATATCTAATATACATAGGTATAAGGTAAACTTGTTTTGATCTATTATTCATGAAAACCAAAAACCAAATCATGAAACGTGTGTGTTTTGTGCACTTGAGCATATCAACTATACTAAGCTTTACAAATGGATCTAAAACTCTATCTAAACTAGGATACCTAAGTCTTCTTGACGATCTTCATCTTCAAGTAGACTTGCTCCAAAACTCCGTGATTCTCCAAGTGCAAAGGTATGATCTTTAAGCTTTGGCACCGGAATCAACAAGAAAAGCTTCTAAACTCCTTGTTGAAGCTAATCACCAACTAATATCCTGTTAATGATCTGAAACTTAGAAACACAAGAATATTAGTAAACATAACTACATGAGTGTTGATCATCATCAAAACTAGAGTGGAAGGCCATTGGGCCAACAATCTCCCCTTTTGATGATGACAAAACTCATGGAGTTATATATGCATGGATTAAAGATAAGCTTCAAGGAAGCTCCCCCTTAACTCATGCATACACAAATAAACAATAATATGCAATGCATGACAAGTGCATATAAACATGGTGCTCTAGATACCAATGGAATATTCAACATAAAATACGCTCTAGATACCAATTACAAAGCAAACTCTATAAATCAATCAAACTTACTATTCTTGAGATTAAAACATAATATATGCATATAAAACATAAGCATGCATATAAAACACAAATACTTCTCCCCCTTTTTGTCAATCATCAACAAAGGGGTAATCAAAACCATAAATAAAACGAGGGGTAAAAATCTTTCTCCCCCTTTTTGTCAATCAAAATAATGCAAATAATGTTCTCCCCTTTTTGTCTAAAACAAAAACAAAATCAATAAGGGGTGACTACAAACATGATATCAATTAAAAAAAATATATCAATGAAGCATCTAGATACCAATTAAACAAGGATCAATATATGTTATATGCTATATACATTCATGAAGAGGAAGATGCTAAGTTAGCTTCCCTACACATATGCATTACATGAAGAAGGGATGACAAGCCCCAATTCACATAACACATATTATGTAATGCATAAGAGGAGATGTGAAGCTCCCCCTACACACGTATATCATATAAAGAAGAGTTGTCAAGCTCCTCAATTTATAATATACTCAACATGAATCTATATGTAAGAGAGATGTTAAGCTCTCCTTGCATATAGGAAATACAAATCAAAACTTTGAATATTTTCTTTAAACAACATTTTGAGATACCAATTGTAATTAAACATAACAAATTACCAATTGTAAAATAACATAACAATAAGTTCAAGTGTATACATCATATTCTCTACCACCCAATCATAATTCAAGTTTTAAAGATTTTCAATTTAGGGCATACATGAACATGATCTCCCATCCTACCGCCCTTGGAAGGTAGGGTTTTCAAAAATAGATTTGAAAATTTAGTTTTGTTTGAAAAACTCTACCAAATGAAGAATATCGCAACTAGTTAAATGGAAAAATTTGTTAACTAGTACGAAATCCTTCAAGTAAGGAATAAAACAAAATTGTTTTTCATAAACTTGGAATCCACATCATATCAAACACTCAAGTTCAATTAGGCATAAATAAGACTCAATTATTCCTTAAAACACGAAATCATCAAAACTATCTAATCTTCAAGGCATATGTATGTCTAATACAAACTATAGTATACATACATATCCAAAACATAACGAGTCCACAAAATATATGCATTAAGGCACGTGGCTCAAAAAGGATACTCATGTATAGTCAATAGTTTGGATAAGATAGACATATACATGAAGTTAAATATTGAACACATGAAAAATATGAAAATCATGATAAGCTAAATTTTCATCAAGGCAATTTTCATTTCAAGGTATATGTATGAATTGTCAAACATGAAGTATACATACATATCCCTAAACACAATTGAGTCCAAATATAGATTTGCATGAAAGGCAAATGACTCAAGGGGTATACATGTATATCTTAAGGTTTGGCAATACAAACATATACATGAAGTGAAATACACAATTATAAAGCAAATTCAAAAATGAGAATACAAGTTTAATATGTATGAATCATCAAAACTAGACTATACTAGCACATCTAATGGGTTCAAATAAGCATTCAATTCCAACTATATATAGATTTATTTGTAGCCCACTCTATGTACAAGTATATAACTAGTCTTAATGAAAACTAACACTTAAACATATATTCAAAACATGACGCATCAAAAACACATATAAAAATCATCATGATAAAAGTCATCATGGAAAACTAAAACATGATTATTATGTGAATTCACATGTATTAGATTCATGATGTACATTATAGCTCAAATAAAAGTGAGAACACTAATTATGATTCAAATAAGCATGTGTGTCTCAAATACTATATATGTATGTCAAGGATCTAATAAACATGGAATGAACATACTAATCCATAGACATCAAAAACATGCTATAATCAAAGATGAAATATAAAGCGTGTAAACAAATAATAAGGAGTTAGGAATTGTTACCAAAACCTAGAAGGCAACCTCCTTGTCTCCAAAACTTGGTGGTCCTCTCCACCATCTCTTCCCTTGAAAGTGATGCATCCAATAGATTTCCTTTAAGTCCGGAACGCATCCACTCCAAGGTGTCATCACTCTCACGTCATGTGAGAGCCCACACCTATATCAAAAACAATAGGAGGGGTGGTCTTTGGTACCCACATCTTGTTGGGTCCATGGGGGTTAGTCCCTTCTCTAACCCAAACAAACTTCTTTGCTAAATTAGGAGTATGTAATCTATCATAACAAAATTTAGCAAGGTGGCCCTTACGTCCACAATGTGTACATGTGTACACATGAGCATACATGTGATGGGTGTGTCCGTGAGGAGCATGTGTATGCCGTGGAGAGTGTGCATGCATAGAAGTTGGAACTTGTTTCTTTCGAACCAAGGTTTCCAACCGTGAGTGGTTCATGGCACATTGGCTCATAGTGGAGCCCAAACAATCTACTCTCTTCTTTAACATACAAATATCATCATTGATTTTAGAAGAAGAGGTACATGCATTAGGTAGTCTAGATGATGAGGCTACACTAGCATGGCAAACATGAGCATCAATCTTTTTATGCAAAACCTCATTTTTCTTCAAACAAGCATTTAATTCATTTGAAATGGAAATAATTTTATTTTTTAAATCAACATTCTCTTTAAAACAAAATCAATTTTTGAAGACAAGTTTCATTTTTCTTCAAAAGAACATGGCAATCATTTTTATTTTTCAAAAATTCATTTTCTTTTAATACAAGATTAAGTTGAGATCTTAATGAATCCCTATCATTAGAGATCTCCTCTTTCTCTTGCAAAGCAATATTAAGTCTAGAATTCAAACACTTATTTTCTTTTTCTATTCCTAGATTTTTCTTTTTCAAAATCTTATACTTCTCAATTAATTTCTCACAAACAATTGAAAGTTCTTCATTCAAAGCATGTGGATCAACAATATCATTTCTTGAAGAACTAGCATCATCATCACTATCTAATGGAGTTTCCGAGTGTACCTCAAGGGAGTCATTCCCTTGGACCATGTAGCATATAGAGTTAGATTCTCCACTAGATTCCTCTACTTGGATTTGGACTTGAAGCTTGGAGGTGTTGGTGGTTGTCAATTTGTTCCACACTACAAAAGCGGAATCAAGGTTAGAAACACATAAAAGATATTCTTTAGGCAAAGTGCTTCTAATAGCCTCTAGGGCTTGTGCATTGGCCCTTATATGATCACCATTACCAAGATAGCATTTCTTGGTAGCGGCAAGAAAGACATGCAAACCTAGGGTTTTTAGGTACATGGACATCCTATACTTCCAAACATCAATGTTGGAAGGGTCAAAGCTAGGAGGGGTCATGAAGTCCATGGTAAACTATATATGAATGTGCAAACAAACAAATGCAAATGAGATTAGCAAGCAAATGGATCACTCCTAGGATGTTAAGCCTAAGTATCAGGAGCACTAGCTCTGATACCAATTGAAAAACACCTAGAGGGGGGGTGAATAGGTGTAAGTGCTAATCTAAGAAACTCAATGCAAACTAAGTGCGCTAAATGCGGAAGCTAATGCAAATTATGCACAAACTAATACAATACAACAAGTGTAGCCGAATCCCCTTGCGAGGCTCTGGACTAACTCCCCTTGATTCCCCTTGAAATGGGTTGAGGTGCTATGTGAAGCTCTTGTTGGATGAGTATAAGTTAGGCGCACACACACAAGCAATCCAAGCAATATAAAATACACACAATCAAGCCAAGCATATAAGAATGAATAGCAATATGAATAAATGCAAGGCAATATGAAGTATGCACAACACAAGCAAATATGATATGATATGAATATGATGCTTTGCACAAATATAAGAGAGAGAGTTAGAGAGACAATGGATCAATACGCAAACACCAAGATTTGTTTCGAGGTTCGAGCACCTTGCTCTACATCCCCGCCTACACCACCGTGTAGGATTTCCACTATCTCAACTCCCACCGAGGGAACCTCTACCGAAGAGGATTTCTTACAACCCAAGGAGTACCAAACTCCTCTCTCAATACAAACCACAATACCTCACACTAGAGGTGTCAACCAACAACCACACCTCTACCTAAGAGGCTTACAAACACAATCCCAATCACCTCACACTTGAGGGATCCAAACCAATACCACTCCGATCACCTCTACCGAAGAGGGATTCACAAATAAAAGGAGGGTTACAACACAAGAGGTTTACAACAACAACAACCTCAACCACTTTCTTTTTCTCTTTTTCCACAAAACAAGATCCTAATAGTTTAGGATAGAAGATATGGCTCAAGTGTGGAAACTATGTGTTTTTGGAAACAAGCAACAAAGAAAAACTACTTGGGAAATCTCTTGTATATGATAGAAATAAAAGATCAAATCAAAATCCCAAAACCTAGTTTTCTTTGATTTTCCAAAAATCCAAAAACAAATAAGATGAAATCTTTTTGGCTTAAAACCCTTTTAAAAACTCTTTTAAACAATAGAGAAGGTCTGGAATTTTTAGCTCTAAAAATCTTAGCCAAAACAATGGAGAAATGGGGTATATATAGCCCCTAGGAAAAACTAGCCGTTAGGCTGATGTGGCAGTCTGACCAACTGCCGGTCGACCGGCCCGGTCGACCACCAACGGTCAAAAATGTGACGTTGGGCAGCAGCGGTCGACCGGTCCGGTCGACCGAAAATTCCCGAGAGCAGAGCTCTCAACTCGGTCGACCGGTCCGGTCGACCGACTACATGTGTCGCCAGCGTGCACGATTGTGCACATCGGTCGACCGACCCGGTCGACCGGCCACTTGGTGCGGTCGACCGGTCCGGTCGACCGAACTGGCCTGGCAGGCACAGTGCAGGGTCAGAAAAACAGTGTAAAATATTTTCTAAAAATCTTTTAACACTTCTAAAAAATTCACAAAATTTGTTTTATCATTTTATATTAAAACATACACCTGTGATAAAAATTTCAAGACAATATATCAACATATCAATTTATTTTTGTGTCTTGCAAATTTTATCAAAAACAAAACTTGTATTTTTATCAAACTTGATTTTTCCAAAACATGAATAGGATAGTCAAAATAAGTTTGTCTAGCAAGTTTAAAGCATGTATGTATATCTAGAACATATCTAATATACATAGGTATAAGGTAAACTTGTTTTGATCTATTATTCATGAAAACCAAAAACCAAATCATGAAACGTGTGTGTTTTGTGCACTTGAGCATATCAACTATACTAAGCTTTACAAATGGATCTAAAACTCTATCTAAACTAGGATACCTAAGTCTTCTTGACGATCTTCATCTTCAAGTAGACTTGCTCCAAAACTCCGTGATTCTCCAAGTGCAAAGGTATGATCTTTAAGCTTTGGCACCGGAATCAACAAGAAAAGCTTCTAAACTCCTTGTTGAAGCTAATCACCAACTAATATCCTGTTAATGATCTGAAACTTAGAAACACAAGAATATTAGTAAACATAACTACATGAGTGTTGATCATCATCAAAACTAGAGTGGAAGGCCATTGGGCCAACAAATATAAGCCATGAGTGTAAACAAATAAGTGTGCAAAGCAAATAACTGGATTAGCAATAAAAGAGTCACACTCCTAGATGGCTATATCGAATATCAGGGGTGTAGGCTCTGATACCAATTGAAAGTACACGTAGAGGGGTGAATAGGTGCACTACTAATCTATATGACAAATAATATGGAATTAAAAATTATTGCATTAGATGATGAACGATGACTCAAAACAAGAAGTGAAGCCGGATTCTCCATGAAGGGCTCTAGAGAACTTCTCTATATTTCTCTACGTTAAGAGTTGAGATGCTCAATTGCCTTCTTGTTGAAATGAACGAAACCAACGAGTATAAATGAGGAATGTAATGCAATCAATGAATAACAAATTCAACAGATGCAAATACATAAGTGTATGCACACAAAAAATATCAAGCAAATATAGATATAACAATGATTACAATGCAAGATATAAAAATTAGAGTTAAGAGCGAAAGATCTAAACGCAAACACCAAGATATGTTTTGAGATTCGAGCCATCGCTCTCGTCCTTGGTTGAGGTTGAACCTGCACACAAAATACAGTATTTCAGAACTTTAAAATAGAAATGTGCAAGTGCTCAATTCTACCGTAATAGCAAGTGGCTATACGGGTCGTGATCCACAAGGAGGGACTAGCGATGGAAGCTTTTTAGTAAGTCTTCTTTTAAGATACAAAGTTTTGTTAAAGTTCTTCTTTAGTTCTTTAAAAGAAAAAGAGAAAAATTAGGTAAAAGTGAAGTGAGGAAGAAAATGGTAGAATGAGAAGGTGGAGAAAATCAGAAAATGACTATGTACAAATAAATTGAAAAAGAGTGAAAAAGATTTGGAAGATGTGGTGTTGGTGATCTAAACTAAAAGTTACAAGAAAGAGAAACTAAAAATAATTACTTACCTCCTTTTGACCAAAAGCTTACCTTGAATCTTTGGCGACGATGTTACCTTGAAATGGAGGCAATCAGCGCATAGCCCATAAGAGTTGATTATTGTCTCTTCCACATTACATCATCAAGACAAAACAAGCATGAAATGATACAGAGAGACTCAAATCCATCGTCATGAGCTATAAGTGGCACTCGCAAAAGCAAGACTCTTTCGATGCTTTTAGACTCACTTGGAGAGCAATTGGTACAAGAATGATTGAAGTAGAAAAGAAGAAGAAGAAGAACACTAAAACGAAGTACATAAAAAGGTAACTATAGATTCGATTTCATAACAATTAGAGAAAAGAAGAACAACTTACACCGGTGTCACTCTCAGCACAAGCTTCATTCTCATTCTCCTATGAAAGTCTGATCTCCTCTGAATTACATAAATGAAAACTAAAAATTACATAAAAAGAAAACTAAAAACCTACACTAAAAAGAATGAAAACTGGCCTAGAATCTATCTCTGCCTGGTCGTACCTGGAGGCTCTGAAAATCCCAGTATTTATAGGCAAAACCCAACCTACAGGATTATATGAAGATAGGGGGAGCAAACGCTCCCCTAACTCTCCAACAGAGCCGCGAAAACGCGGCTTTGGCCGCATTTCTGCGGCCAGGGTGTGGTCAGGTGGCCACACCCTGTTGTTGGTGCTCCCCGATTTCTTGATTTGTAATTATCTTTATTTAGATTTGCAGTTTATGTCCAGGATTTTAACGAAATGGCCTTTGATCCTTGGCTTCAACCGATCGATTCAGGGAGGATTCTTCTCAACTAGTTTTCAACCTCTCTGATATGCCAAGATTTAGCCCTGATTCCTTGATTTCGAATTTATTCTGAATTAAGTCAGGATTTGGTGGGCTTTTGGGCTCATTTCTCTTCACTCTCCTTTAGGAATGGGCCTGCAAATAAATTAAACATTTAATTAGAAAAATGCAGAGTTTATTCTATAATAAGTAGGAGAATATGATATTAAATGTGCAATATTTTTATTAGTGACCAATCACACTCCCATACCTAACTTTTACTCGTCCTCGAGCAAAATAACTAAACTGTACTAAGGATTATTAGACCACTTTCGCAGGTCACGCGATTGCACTGAGCATGTGCAATAAGCCGTTAAACCTCTAGGTTTCCCCTAGAGGACGAGTTTTGTCTCGTGAGGGTTTTCAGTGGATTACACCCAAAAAATTCATAAAGAAAGAGAAACAAAGAGTTAGTATTTTCAAAAGACATTTGAAAGAGAAAAATATTTGAAATATAATTTTAAGCCTTAAGTAATCTATAAGTTATAGGAAAACTGAATTTTTCATTCCTAAACTTAATCTCCATTAAAAAATTTGTTATCAATCAAAGTAAGTGATTGAGAATTTAAGAATTTGTGAATAAAAAGAATGAAGTATAGATTTCTTAGTCTCAATGCGAATCCGCTGTAGCAAGGGCTCAAGCGGGTCGTGATCCTCAGGGAAGGATGTGATGCAAGCTTTTCGACCCGATTCCTCTGTATCTTCAAAATAAGAGAAAAGAGATTAGATTTGAGATATATGATATGAAAGATGTGGTTTTGCTGATCTTCTACCACAACCCTATTGCAAGTTAAGGAGATTGATCATCATATTGAGATGTAAGTAATTCACCTTAGGTTATTATGAATAATTCAAGCAAGAGAAACCAATACAAGATTCTAACTAAGTTACATTATTAAAAACTAGACTATGGTCCAACCTAACATCTAGGTATAGCTTAAGAGAAGAATAATCTTAAATTTAGGCTGTCCTAGTTTTTAAGTTTGAAGTCATGAAGAGTCTTTTAAATATGTAACCTAGATTAAGAAGTCTAGTTATCTGTTTAATCTTTAAGAAAAGTAATTATTAAACCTAGGGTTTCTAGAGATGGTCATCAATCCAATCAAAGCTTAACTGCTCTAGGGTGCTTTAAGAATCTCAGCAAACCACTAGAGGAAATTAGTTCATCATTTTTTTTTTATCTTTTCAATTTATTTATTTTTTTATGTTGTTTAATAAGAAAGATTGCAAAGAAGCAAAGAAAAAGAAAACCAGAACAGATCACAGAGAATAAAAATAACTCAAAAGATAATGAAAGAAATGGGAAAAAGGTAACCTTTATTGCAGAATAATCCTCCAATTACAAAGCTCCTTCTTCTCCACAACGTGCATGAAATGAAAATTACAATCTTGCAGAAATTTAAAGAACAATGGCTAAAAGAAAACCCTAATAGTCTCTCGATCCCCTCTCTGCTGCGCATGCAGGGGTATTTATAGGTGCAGAAGGCGATAGAGTCCCGGATAAACACCACCACAGAATCTGGTCGTCCATCTCATCCAGATTGCCGCGGAAACGCGGCTTGGGCCGCGATTCCGCGGCAATACAGTGGCATCTGGCCACGCGCTTTGGCGCGTGGCTTCTCCTGGTCCATCCATCTGGGCGCCTGCTTCTGGAAGCTGCATCCTAGCTCTTCATTCTGGATTTTCGAGATAACTTAGAAATCAAGTTACCCTAATCCAAATCCTTCAAAAAACGAATCTCATCCTTGCATGTGTATTTATCCTCATCCACCAAGCATTTAGGATTGGATATAATTCTATCCGTTCCCTCTTTGTAGTATTTGCAATATTTACATCTTGTATTTGCACTTTGACTTCTTGTAATTGCATTTTTGCTCCTGGGCTTGGACTTGGGCTTGGATCTGGGCTTTTGGGCTTCATTAAGCTTTATTTCTTTATTTAATTCAACACTCAAGGCCTGCACATATTAAATAACAAAATATTAATAAATGTGCATTATTATATGAATAAATGTGAAAATGTGATAGTAAATATGATGACAATTATGCGTTTTTCACTACCAATCACACCCCCACACTTATCTTTTTGCTCGTCCTCGAGTAAAAATCAAAAAGAAAAAAAGAAAATCTAACTAACTCACTTTCGTAGGAATCACGGTTGCACTTAGCATGTGCAACAAGCCGTTAAACCTCTAGGTTACCCTAAAGGACGAGTGTTATCTCGTGAGGGTTTTCAGCGGATTACACCCACAAAATCCATAAAAAGGAGAATATTCGAATTATATTTGAAGAGACTAAGTAGTCTATAAGTTTTAGGATTATCATTTTTATTCATTCTTAAACTTAGTCTTAATAAAGTGAATTGTTATTTATTTTAGGTAAGGATCAAAATTGAATGTTTGTATAGACTTTTTCGTTACCAAAAATCATATGCATCCTTATGAATTTTTACTAGGAATTCCTTAACTTGGACTCTCATGCCTCTTTATTATTTTTATAACATCATCTAATTTTCTTTCGTGTAAGTATCAAGGCTTCTTGAGGCCCTCATACCTAACTAAGTGACTATTAGATGTGTTAATACATGTATAATATTTCTTTAGTTTAGGCTTTCTAATCTACCCATATAGCGAACTTAAAGTCGATGACTCCCAAACCGGTCGGTCTTAGGGCACCAGGTGAGAAAACACCCCGCGGACTCAAATTCGAGTGAAGTAGGCCACAAAACTAAGGATTTTATTTATTAACTCACCTTTAGGCGTGAATACTTATGCTTCATGAGGCACATGTATCCAACTTAATTAGTGATTGAATTTTTTTTTTATATATATATATATGAGGCACAAGGTCTTTGTCTTAGAATCCTAGATATGTACTAAGAATGCACATTTCATTAAGGTAAAAATTAAGACTAACTAATTATTCAATTTCTCCTCCTATACCTAAAAATTCAACAATTTATTTATTTTGACCAAGTTTTTAGAAATCCTAATCATGATTTTCCTAATCCTTAAAACTAACTTAGGTTTTTTTCAAAAAAATAAGTCAAAATACTGTCCTTTTTATAAAATTTTTTTTTTAAATTTTTAAAAAATTTTTTTTTAGAAATGTTAGAACAAATAAAGAGAAAAATATTTTTTTTATTTTATTAATTAATCTTTTCTATGTTAGTAAACCCTCCCCCACACTTATCTCATGCATTTGTAAGTTCACCTAGAGGGGGGGTGAATAGGTGATGGCTAATCTAATGGTCACTTAATGCCTAACAATGCAAATCATGCGGAAGCTAAAACAAATATGACCTAATTAAAACTTTTTACACTAAACACTATGTATAACACAAGAGTGTAGTCGAATTCCCTTTGCAAGGCTCTGGACTAAACCCCTCTTGATTCCCCTTGAATGGGTTGAGGTGCCGCGTTGGCTCTCTTGAATACAAGTGTTAGCAACAATCCCACGCAAGTATATAACAATTAAGCACAAGGTATATCAAGCATGTAAATGTAAAGACAATATAAGCTATGCAAGATATAAAAGAGACAAAGAGAGAGAGAGAGAGATAGAGTGAGCAATCGCAAACACAAGGGTATGTTTCGAGGTTCGAGCACACTTGCTCTACATCCCCGCCTTCGACACACGAAGGATTTCCACTATGCAAGATCCCAATGGATCTCTCCTCGGTGCCGCAACACCTACAAGCCCTCGGACTCCCTAGTCCCGTACACACCGCAAGCTCACTAGCTCGCCGAGGCCGCACCTCAAACCACCGAGTTCACACAAGAACTCTAAACCACCACGAGCATACTTGCTCGTCTCCTCAAAGAACAAAGAAAAGATCTTTGGTGATCACAACACTTTGATCACCTAAAGTACTTCTCACTACAACACACCTATAGAATGAATAATCAATGGATAGCTCAAGTGTGATGTGAGAAAACATGGATGAATGCTATGGTGAAAAACTCAAGAAATCTCTTTTAACACTCTTTATAAAAACTTCCCTTTAGATAGGAAATATTTGCTCACTATTTTGTGGAGAAAACTCTTCTGAAAGTGTGGGAAAAACTGGCTCTAAGAGTCTCTAAAATCTTGGTTCAAAATAATGACAAAAACCCCAATTTATAGGCTGCCAGAAAACTAGCCGTTGGGATCTGTCAGAGCTGCCGGTCGACCGGCCGGTCGACCGCCAACGGCCAAAAATCCGACCGTTGGAGCCTCCGGTCGACCGCCCGGTCGACTCAGAAATCCCGAGAGCAGAACTCTCTGCAGCGGTCGACCGTCCAGTCGACCGGACCACTGTGCTGTCAGACATGCACAAGTCTGTGCACGTCGGTCGACCGTGGGTCGACCGGCCCTTGGTTCGGTCGACCGCCCGGTCGACCGAACTGGCTTGTCAGCCAATTCCAGGTCTGGAAAACAGGTTTAAAAATTTATTTTAAAATCTTTTAACACTTATAAAAATTCCATAAACTTGTTTTAACATTCTATATTGAAAACCAAACTTGTGATAAAAATTTTCAAGACATGTATCAACAATTCATATCATTTCAGCGTCTTGCAAATTTTATCAAAAATCAAAACATGTATTTTTCAAACTTGGTCTTCATAACTTCACAAATTATAAAAACAAGATATTTGATTTCATTTTAAAGCATAGTGTGTATGGATATGATCCACTACACAATCATAATTTAATATCAATGTTTTTGACATTAAGCTCTAAACTTGGTTATGGTTGAAAAGATATACATGATAGAAATACCAAAAACCAAGGTATATATATTTTGTCACAAAGAAAATCTTTTACTAAATAAAAATTCTTTTCTAAACATAAAAATCTTTTATGAAAGCAATTCTATCAAGAGTGTGTGTGCATGGTATACTTGAGCAATCCACCACTATTCTATCCTTTATATTTTATCTAAAACAAAAACAAAATCTTATACCTAGACACAAGTCATGATCTTGAAGTCTTTCCTTGAAGTCTTCTCATCTTCTTGACTTGGTCCAAGCTTGATCCAAAAGCTCCTTGGATCATACCGTGCTAGCTCCAAATCTTGACATATTATCCTTTGTTGAGCTATGCACCTACTAAGATCTTGATAATGAATCTGTCACTAATTAAACACAAGATCATTAGTAATCATAACTTCATGAGTTGATCATCATCAAAACTAGGGTGATAGGCCATTGGGCCAACAGCATTGTCCTCAATGTATGAAATGCATGAATGCATGAAGAAAAATATAAAGAGAGGCAAAGAATAATAGTATACCATAATATGTACAACACATGTATCACTCTCACCTAGAGCTGCTTAGGATTCATCCCTCTAGCTCGTTTCCCATCATTCCAATGGGTTCTCTTTATAAGGCACAATGGGGAGACCAACATTTTTGTTTTAACTTTCTCTCCCCCAGTTTCATCTTCTTTAGGCTCTTCCTCATCATATGTCCACCTCCATTATTCAAAAATTCATCACACCTTTCAGTTGGAACTTCCTTGCCGAGAAATTCTAGCTCAGTTCCGTACATCTCCTCAAAACTTAAATCAACACTTTTCCCTGGAAGTGAATAATTAACCAACATCTCCTTAATCGGTGTATCTAAACACAGGAGTTCTTCTTCAAAGAGACTTTCGAAAGTTAAGTCAATCGGAGTTTCTTGAACTATATTCTCATGCGATATTTTAGTGCTTGGCTCTTTGAAGATACTTAGATCAAATCTTCATTTTTTAAAGGGAACTTTAAAATTATAATCCTCAACATGTGTCATCTTATCACTAAAATCGCACTTATACTCAAATAACTTGTCAAGAAATAGAGACTCATTTTCACTTTCTTTTTCACAAATGTTCTCAATGAAGTTCACCTCAATTGTTTGGTCTTTTATCTTACGAGATTGGTTTTCCAGGTTGAAGACATTGACCTCTTTAGTCATGTTTCCAAAGGTCAACCTCATGGATCCATTCCTACAATTTATGATCGCATTTGCAGTTGCAAGGAACGGACGCCCTAGGATAACGGGAGTTTGAGACCGAAGAGTGGATACAGGTTCGGTCTCCAGAACAACAAAATCTACTGGGTAGATAAACTCCCCAACTCGGATGAGTACATCGGTAATTTCTCCTTTGGGAATTTTGACGGATCGGTCAGCTAATTGGATTGTAACCTTAGTCGGACTAAGCTCGCCCAACCCAAGTTGTTGGTAGACTGAGAAGGGGAGTAAGTTGATACTTGCTCCCAAATCAAGAAGTGCATGCTTAATTGCAGTTTGACCTATTGTGCAAGAGATGGTGGGGCAACCAGGGTCCTTATACTTGACAGGGATCTGGTTGGACAATAGCTCACTAATGTTAGTGGCTAGAAAAACTTTCTTGGGCACATTAGTCTTTCTCTTCTTTGTGCACATGTCCTTAATAAACTTAGCATACTTAGGGACTTGTTGGATTGCATCAAGAAGAGGTATATTAATCTTGACTTGATTAAAAATCTCGCGTACCTTATCCATTTGTGCACATTGCTTATCTTTAAGCCTATTTGGGTAGGGTGCGATGGGCTTGTGCATATTTTTGGCTGACTTGTCTTTTTTTGTGTTGTTGGCATCAAGTTGAGATGGAGTGGGATCAGGCAAGCTGAATGCTTGTTTGGAACTTGATGGTGTTGATACTTGGTTATCAACTTGTTTTCCCGACCGCAATGTATGAATCGCATTGCACTGACTCATATGATTCTCTTCAGCCAAGTGAGCTTGACTAGAGTTCCTAGGGTTTGGGAATGGTTGACTAGGTAGAGTACCCTTTTGCCTTTCTTGCTGATTCATTTGCATCTCTATCCTAGTCAAAACTTGAGCCAGCGTGTCATTGCTTTTAACGAGAGTGTCCACCTTTCTTTCCATATTGGAGAGCCTTGATTCCATTTGTGAATATTGGAAAGAGGGTGGAGGATTTTGATAGGGCGGATTTTGGAAATTGTTGGAGAATTTGGGCCTAGTTTGATCATTGTTACTTTGGCCCCATGACAAATTGGGATGGTTTCTCCAACCGGGATTGTAAGTGGGCGAATATGGATTGTTGGCGGGCGAATTGTTGGCGGGCCTTGTGAAGGCCGCACTCATATGTTCGGGCAAGCTTTGATGCGCGATGAAGACAGGACATTCCTCGAACACATGGTTCATATCTTGACAATAAATACAGCCCACCGAAGATGTTGGGCTGACTTGGTTCACAGAGACTGGTTCTTTAGTTTCAAGAGCCTCTAGTCTTCGCATTACAGCAGCTAACTTAGCATCGGTTGCTATGTTGGTCTCAATGGAATGGATACCTCCTTTAGAAGAAGTAGGGTCATTAGTCCTAAATTTTTCCGGAGTTGGTTCCCATTGGATGGTATTATCAGCTAATTCTTCATATAATAACCATCCTTCAGTTTCGTCCTTTTTCAGAAATCCTCCTTGGCACATGGATTCTAACAGCGTTTTAGTTTGATATTCTAATCCATCATATAGAACTTGGCAAAGTCGCCATTTCTCTATCCCATGGTGAGGGCATTGGGCAAGGAGGTCCTTAAAATGTTCGAAATACTTCCAAAAAGGTTCATTGGCTGTTTGCTTAAACTGTAAGATGTTCTTCCTAATCAGTGCAGTCTTGTGGACGGGATAAAATTTTTTTAAGAATGCCTTAACAAAATTATCCCACGAAGATATTGAACCGGCCTCTAGACTGTAGAGCCATTTCTTTGCTAAATCCTTCAAAGCAAAGGGGACAAACCTAAGTTTGATGTCATCTTTTCCTAACTTAGGAATATTCATCATGAGACATACTTCCTCAAATTCCCTTATGAAGAAGTATGCATCCTCGGAGTCAAGTCCATGAAATTTCGGAAGGGTGTTGATGTATTGTGGCTTAAGCTCAAATGGGTCAACACCTTCATCGTTAAGCTTGATGCAAGAAGGAAGAGAGGTCCTAATAGGATAGAATCTATCTTGGAGTGATATTGGTTGTGCCATGTGTGAGTCGGGCTTTTGCTCGGGTGGTGAACTAGTTCTAGTTAGCCTGGATGTAAGAGGGTCTCTTGACCAAGCGGACATGCACAATCAGCAAACAAGTTCACCCAATCAATCAAATAAAAAAAAAATCAAAAATCCTAATCTAGGGTAAGCCTTGACCTAGACGACTCCTAACTTTAGACTGTCCTTAGGAGGTCTATTGTCGATGTTAACCACAAGCTAATCGGCCAGGAAGGTGGCAAGACCGGTGGGAGGTTTTCCGTCAGAGACGTTCCTTAATTAAATAACCACCGTTCTTCGGCTTTCGGCCCTCAATCCCCTGCCTAGACACCGATTTGACAAGGGTTAATTTCGAACAATTTTCCTCCTTCGGTCAATCTCCTATTGAGTCCAAGTTAACCTAGGGCCAACGTCTAGTCAAATTTTACTTAAAGTTAGGGTTGTGAGTGTGACGGATATGATTTGTGGGCCAAGGAAGGGTGATGAAATCCCCACCTTATCTTGCTTATGGGTTATGCCCTTAAGATATTTTTGTGTACGTGTAAAGCTGTAGAAAAGTAATCACTCAAGAAAGCAGTAAACAACCAAGAGTGTTTCCTAATCTATATGCTATGCAAACGTACCTTGTCGCCAGCACTCTTCAACAGAATTAAAAAAATTAAAAATAGACACGTGCCCTAAATGCAAGAGTCTAATATTTTTTTTTAATTATCAACAAATGGGTTAATGTTATTAATTAGCAGTTGCAGAGTGATCACAGAGAAATTTAATCACAACAATAAGCAATTTTTGCAATTCTGAGCAACCTGCAGAAATTTTGATCAGTAGTGAACTACTATTGCCGCGGAAATGCGGCTCTTGCCGCGGATCCGCGGCAAATAAGTAGGCTCTGATGCTCTGCCTTCGAGGGCAGAGGCACAGAGTTGCTATGTGTCCTCGCTGCTGCTTTGTTTTCCTGTTCTCTGTATCTGCAAACAGAAAGAATAAAAAATGATTAGATTGAGGAAATCGTGCCGTTCCTTCCCCAGCAACGGCGCCAAAATTTGATTGAGAATTTAAGAATTTGTGAATAAAAAGAATGAAGTATAGATTTCTTAGTCTCAATGCGAATCCGCTGTAGCAAGGGCTCAAGCGGGTCGTGATCCTCAGGGAAGGATGCGATGCAAGCTTTTCGACCCGATTCCTCTGTATCTTCAAAATAAGAGAAAAGAGATTAGATTTGAGATAGATGATATGAAAGATGTGGTTTTCCTGATCTTCTACCACAACCCTATTGCAAGTTAAGGAGATTGATCATCATATTGAGATGTAAGTAATTCACCCTAGGTTATTATGAATAATTCAAGCAAGAGAAACCAATACAAGATTCTAACTAAGTTACATTATTAAAAACTAGACTATGGTCCAACCTAACATCTAGGTACAGCTTAAGAGAAGAATAATCTTAAATTTAGGCTGTCCTAGTTTTTAAGTTTGAAGTCATGAAGAGTCTTTTAAATATGCAACCTAGATTAAGAAGTCTAGTTATCTGTTTAATCTTCAAGAAAAGTAATTATTAAACCTAGGGTTTCTAGAGATGGTCATCAATCCAATCAAAGCTTAACTGCTCTAGGGTTGCTTTAAGAATCTCAGCAAACCACTAGAGGAAATTAGTTCATCATTTTTTTTATCTTTTCAATTTATTTATTTTTTTTATGTTGTTTAAAAGAAAGATTGCAAAGAAGCAAAGAAAAAGAAAACCAGAACAGATCACAGAGAATAAAAATAACTCAAAAAATAATGAAAGAAATGGGAAAAAGGTAACCTTTATTGCAGAATAATCCTCCAATTACAAAGCTCCTTCTTCTCCACAACGTGCATGAAATGAAAATTACAATCTTGCAGAAATTTAAAGAACAATGGCTAAAAGAAAACCCTAATAGTCTCTCGATCCCCTCTCTGCTGCGCATGCAGGGGTATTTATAGGTGCAGAAGGCGATAGAGTCCCGGATAAACACCACCACAGAATCTGGTCGTCCATCTCATCCAGATTGCTGCGGAAACGCGGCTTGGGCCGCGATTCCGCGGCAATACAGTGGCATCTGGCCATGCGCTTTGGCGCGTGGCTTCTCCTGGTCCATCCATCTGGGCGCCTGGTTCTGGAAGCTGCATCCTAGCTCTTCATTCTGGATTTTCGAGATAACTTAGAAATCAAGTTACCCTAATCCAAATCCCTTCAAAAAACGAATCTCATCCTTGCATATGTATTTATCCTCATCCACCAAGCATTTAGGATTGGATATAATTCTATCCGTTCCCTCTTTGTAGTATTTGCAATATTTACATCTTGTATTTGCACTTTGACTTCTTGTAATTGCATTTTTGCTCCTGGGCTTGGACTTGGGCTTGGATCTGGGCTTTTGGGCTTCATTAAGCTTTATTTCTTTATTTAATTCAACACTCAAGGCCTGCACATATTAAATAACAAAATATTAATAAATGTGCATTATTATATGAATAAATGTGAAAATGTGATAGTAAATATGATGACAATTTTGTGTTTTTCACTACCAATCAGTAAGGAGTCAAATTGTACTTCTCATTTAGTCTATTACTTTACCCTAAGTCATATGCACCTTGTGATCGTGAAAATTTTAACTAAGGGTTCATTAACTCTAACTCTTATGCCTTATTTATTTATATATTTTTTTTTGTGGTATAATTCCTTAGTTCTATTAGGCTTTCTAATCTGCCAATGTAATGAGCCTTTAATCGATGACTCCCAAACCAAACGGTCTTAGGGCACCGGGTGAGAAAACACCCCAAGGACTTAAGGACTCGAGCAAACAAGGCAACAAAACTAAGGATTTTATTATTTGAACCACTTTTAGGCGTGAATACTTATGCTTTATTAGGCATAAATACCCAGCTTAATCAGAGGATTTTTATATATATATTTTTTCTCAAACTTATCTAATCATCTTTCGCATAAATACTAAGGCTTGCTTAGGCCAAAGCACCTAGCTAATCAATAATTAGATTTGTTTATCTTTTATTTTTTTTCTTTTTTATTTTGTTTTAATTTTTTTTTAAGACATAAGAGTCTTTATTTTTGAACCCTAAGTGTGTAAGTGTATGAAGGGTGCATATTCCATCAAGGTAAAGATCAAGACTAAATTACTTTGACAAATTATCTTCCTAACCCTAGAAATCAAACAAATAATCTTATTTTGACCAAGTATAAGAAATCCTAATTTTAATTTTCCTATTGCTTAAAATTGACTTAATTCTTACAAAAAATATGTCAAAATATTGTTTCTATTTTCAAAAAGTTTTTAAAAGTAAAAAAAATTCATAAAAAGGAAAAACCTAAGTTATGTTAGAACTCTCCCCCACACCTATCTCATGCATTGTCCTCAATGTATGAATTAATGCATAGATGCATGAAAAAGAAGACAGGGAAGGAAAATACTACCTTAAGGTGGTGGTTCCGGAGGTGGTCTGATTGGTCCACGAAATGCGGCCCAATCAACTTTGCATGGAGTTCGGAGGAACCCACCAAAATCTCTCTAATATAACCCATTAAAATGATGTATCCATTAAGGATTTTAATTAAAAATTTAACCCCATCTAATTTCCAAATTCTATAATTAATTTCGGAGTCAAATTTGTCAACTGCCTTGTCCCAAAATGGAGTGTGAAAAGATAGAATGATTAACTTGGACTCAGGAAGTACGGGAACTAATACCGACTCAGGAAAGTGACTTAAGTCAAGTAAAGGTTCAGGAGTCGAGATTGGTTCAGAAAGTGGGTCCAAGTCAAGAAGTTGAAACTCAAGTCCACATTCATTTTCCAACAATGGAATGTGACTTAATATTGGTGATCAAGTTCAAGAATGATAGGTGTGGGAATCAAAACTGACTCTAAAATATTACTCAAGTCCGGTAACAAAACAGGAGTCAATATTGATTCGGGAATTTGAACTGGATCACAGATTTGAGAATCTAGGTCACACTTCTCATTGAGTTCAATTTCATAAAAATGAGAACTTGCCAATTTATCAATGGGATGTTCAAAAGTGTAAAATTGGTCAAGTTCAATATGATGTTCATCAAAGATGGGTGATTCAATTTCATGATGAATTGGCACAAGATCCAATGTTGGCTCGAGAAAAAGATTAAAATCAGGTGAAGACACCAGAATCATTATTGAATCGGAAGTAGAATTGAATCACTAAGTTAAGGTTCAAGATCATATTCATTCTCAAGTTCTATTTCAGGAAAGAATAACTTGCCAAACTGTCAATACCATTTTCAAAATTTGGAGTTTGAGCAAGTTCAAATGATTGTTCTGAAATGGAACCTTGTTTTCCAAAACAACATGACCCTTCGGCTCTAACAGAATGGTTAGCGACATCAGAACTGGTCAAACGGTGAGAACGTAGAGTTTGGACCATCATATCTATGTCACGATTACGAGCATTTTGAGCCTGAGTCATGGCTTCAAGCATCTTTTCATAGTTGATAGGTTCATCGTTTTGTTGCGATTGGCCTTGAAAAGATGAAGTGTTGTTTTGGAATTGGGGGTAAAATTGTGAGTCCATCAGATTTTGTGATTGTTGTTTGGACTCACGCATACTCATTTCCAAAATTGATGGTTTTCTATTTTGGACTGGTGGAACTGAGTATGAATCTTGGAAATATTGTGGACAAGGTGGATAAGGAGGACAAGTTGGTTGAAAATTAGACTCGGGGGAGGTGAATCCCCACGGACTCTGTGAAGAGTTGAAATTATTCTGAAAATTATGTTCATAAGATTGGGGGCATGGGTTATATTGATTCGGATAAGACCAATCCAGCACACTATGTTGGTTAAAGTTATGATATGCCGGGTTGGTAATATCCGAAAAAGGGTTGGTGTGTAATATGGATTATTATTAAAATTGAAAAAATTATTATTATAAGCCATATCACACAGGAAAACACAAACAAAGAAACAAATAAGCAAACAAAGGAAAAAATTCTAAACTAAGTTAGGGTAGACCCATGACCTAGACGACTCCTAACTGGTTAGACTGTCCACATGAGGTATAATGCATACTTTGACCACAAGCTAATCAGCCAGGTCAGGGTAAGATTGGTGGGAGGTTATCCGTCAAAGACGTTCCTTAATTAAGTAACCACCAACCTTCGGGCTTTCGGCCCTTAATCCCCTTCCTAGACACTGATTTGGTAGGAGTCAAATTCCAACACCTTTCCCCCTTAGGATAATCTCCTAATTGAGTCCGAGATGTCCCTAGGGCCAACGTCTACTCATTTTTAGTTAGGCTTGGGTTGGTGAGTGAGGAGATTGTTTGTGGGCTAAGGGAGGGTAATGACTTCCCCACCTTATCTTGTTTATAGGACAAGCCCTTATGTCAATTTTGTACAGTGTACAAGTATATAGAAAAGAATAACATTCAAGTAATATTTCATACAAGAATGAACCTTATACTAAATGCTATGCACACATACCTTGGCTCCAGTACTCTTCAACAGTAAATAAAAATTGAAATGAAATAGAAACGTGCCTAAATGCAAAGTCTAAATCATTTTTAGCATTTACAATCAACTTTTTACTGTTGTGTTAAAAATGTATATACAGTGAGTCAAACAAGGAGATAAATGCTATAGAGATTCAGATTTTCATTTCAGCCAACCTGCAAAAAATACAGGTTAGTAGTTCACTCAGTTTTGCCACTGGAATGTAGCAAATCTGAGGGCTTCTTGGCTCTGCTTTCTTGAGCAGAGTCCAAGGCCACTTATGTGTCCACTGCAGCAAGAATTCCTTGTTGTTGAATCTGTACAAAAAAAGACAAAGAAGAAAGTTAACCAAAAATGTAAACTTTTAAAGAGAGTAACTTACCGTCCCTCCCCGGCAACGGCGCCAAAAATTTGATTGAGGTTGAACCTGCACACAAAATACAGTATTTCAGAACTTTAAAATAGAGATGTGCAAGTGCTCAATTCTACCGCAATAGCAAGTGGCTATGCGGGTCGTGATCCACAAGGAGGGACTAGCGATGGAAGCTTTTTAGTAAGTCTTCTTTTAAGATACAAAGTTTTGTTAAAGTTCTTCTTTAGTTCTTTAAAAGAAAAAGAAAAAAATTAGGTTAAAGTGAAGTGAGGAAGAAAGTGGTAGAATGAGAAGGTGGAGAAAATCAGAAAATGACTATGTACAAATAAATTGAAAAAGAGTGAAAAAGATTTGGAAGATGTGGTGTTGGTGATCTAAACTAAAAGTTATAAGAAAGAGAAACTAAAAATAATTACTTACCTCCTTTTGACCAAAAACTTACCTTGAATCTTTGGCGACGATGTTACCTTGAAGTGGAGGCAATCAGCGCATAGCCCATAAGAGTTGATTATTGTCTCTTCTACATTACATCATCAAGACAAAACAAGCATGAAATGATACAGAGAGACTCAAATCCATCGTCATGAGCTATCGGTGGCACTCACAAAGGCAAGGCTCTTTCGATGCTTTTAGACTCACTTGGAGAGAAATTGGTACAAGAATGAGTGAAGTAGGAAAGAAAAAGAAAAAGAACACTAAAACGAAGTACATAAAAAGGTAACTATAGATTCGATTTCATAACAATAAGAGAAAAGAAGAACAACTTACACCGGTGTCACTCTCAGCACAAGCTTCATTCTCATTCTCCTATGAAAGTCTGATCTCCTCTGAATTACATAAATGAAAACTAAAAATTACATAAAAAGAAAACTAAAAACGTACACTAAAAAGAATGAAAACTGGCCTAGAATCTATCTCTACCTGGTCGTCCCCTGGAGGCTCTGAAAATCCCAGTATTTATAGGCAAAACCCAACCTACAGGATCATATGAAGATAGGGGGAGCAAACGCTCCCCCTAACTCTCCAACAGAGCCGCGAAAACGCGGCTTTGGTCGCGTTTCTGCGGCCAGGGTGTGGCCAGGTGGCCATACCCTGTTGGTGGTGCTCCCCGGTTTCTTGATTTGTAATTATCTTTATTTGGATTTACAGTTTATGTCCGGTTATTTGACGAAATGGCCTTTGATCCTTGGCTTCAACCGATCGATTCAGGGAGGATTCTTCTCAACCGATTTTCAACCTCTCTGATATGCCAAGATTTGGCCCTGATTTCTTGATTTCGAATTTATTCTAAATTAAGTCAGGATTTGGTGGGCTTTTGGGCTCATTTCTCTTCACTCTCCTTTAGGAATCGGCCTGTAAATAAATTAAACATTTAATTAGAAAAATGCAGAGTTTATTCTATAATAAGTAGGAGAATATGATATTAAATGTGCAATATTAGTGACCAATCAGTCCTCGCCTTCACCACTGTGAAGGATTTCACTATCCACAATAGGTTCTTCCACAAAGGGACCTCCACTGAGAAATTACAACTTACAAACGGGTAGTACTTAACTCCAACTTTCACACCTTTACACAAGAGGGAAGGCACAAAGTCAAGCACAAAGTAAAGAAAGAGAATTACAACTTGGTGATCCAATGATCACAAACAATACTTGGAGATCTCAAAAGATCACAAATAAAATCTCTCACGATACACGACCCTAGAGGATATATTTTCAATGAAGAGCACAAATATGTGAGGGAACAAAGATTTGGAAAGAAACAAAATGAAAAACACTTGGGAAAAACTCTTGGAAGATATAGAAATGAAACAAGAAACAAGATTCCCAAAACTTGTTTTTCTTTGATTTTTCAAAATTTTGAAACTAAATAAAGATATAGAATTTTAGCACTAAAAACTTGTTTAAAAACTCTTCAGAAATTATCCAAAATAGCTCTTGAAAACTTGTTGAAAATCTTAACCAAAACTAGCTCTAAAAACCCTTTTATAGATAGCTCCAAAAACTAGCCGTTAAGCTCAGATTAACTTTTGATCGACCGCCAACTGTCAAATTTTCGACCGTTGGGGTTACCAGTTGATCGCTCCAAAAGATGGAGAGTAACTCTATGTCAGTGACCACCCGGTCGACTGGGGCCAACTGAAAGTAGGGTTGAGCCAGTTGGTCGACCGATCGATCGACTGCTAGTTGGGTTGTGCGCGTCGATCGACCGAGCCGACCATTAGTAGCCCAAAGACCTGACTGTTGAGGGTTTAAAACTTAGATTTTGAAACCCATATAATTCTAATAAAACCTTATAAATTTCAAAAAATAAGTTCATATAAATACTTTGAAGTAAAAATATGTGTGATCAAAAATCAACATATATTATAAACAACTGAACTATTTTTGCGATAAAGAAATATAGGCAAAACCAAAAACCATATTTTTCAAAATCCAGCATTGAAATGGAAATCTTATTCTTCTATAAACTTGTATAAATACAAAAATAAGATATTAAAACACATTTGAAGCATAGTGTGTATGGATAGAATCCAATGCGCATAATAAATGATATATACTTGTTTTTGACAATAAATATCAAAATAAATTTTGATAAACACAAAACTTAAATACATGAACTAGATATATCAAAATAAGTTTATCTAAACATATATGAACCATCAATATATATGGATGAAATCCAATATATACATAAACTATGAAAGTCTATTCATGAAATCGACATATGTATACTTGATAATCTGAAACTCAAAATCGTAGACATGTTGAACCTAAACACATGAACTCATTGAAATAAGTTTTTCTGAACAATAAAGCTCTAATATGTGTAGATAGAATCTAACACATATATAAACCATAAAACTTATTCTATTGAGATATGAACCATGTAAATATAAATTCTTGAAACTAAAACGGTTAAACTGAAAACCAAAAACTATAAACCTTTTGTGTGTATGTGTGTGTATACTTGAGCAATTCAAAATTAGACTATCCTTACATAAGATCTACACAAATAAATAAATCTAGACCAAAGTCTTCTTGTAAATCTTCTTCTCCAAGATGACTCGATCCAAAGAACGACAACTCTATCTCGAGTTCTTGATGCGAACTTTAAGGCTTGAGCTCTTGAATCATCTCGTGATAGTTTCAAAACTTGACTTTGAGTCCATTGTAGAAGCTAATAACCAATAATGATCTTAACCTAAATCTGAAACTTAATAAACACGAGATCATTAGTAACATAACTTTATAAGTTAGTCATCATCAAAAGTAGCGTGAAAGGCTTCCGACCAACACCAACCCAAATGGCTTATTTATAGACCATAAGATTCTCTTAGTCTTATACAAACTTCATCAATACGAACAATCATCATCTTAGAGGAAAGGAAACTTGAGTCCAACTCAAAACTAAAATAGATCCAAAAAAACAACCAGACTCGATATTAGTCGTCTATACCAATGTCTAAGTTGACTAATCTATAAAAAAATCTGAGATCCTTACTCTCTGTTTGCAAGATCAGTCGACTATATCAATATATTAGTCAACTAATTCTTATCATAATTCAATTATACAAAGTATAAGTCGACTTATACTGTGCACAGCTTCTTTTACACATCCATTCTTTGATCTTCAAAGTTTTATCTACTTTCACGACGTATGACAGTCATAATCCTAACAATCTCCCCCTTGACTTGAATTTGTCTAAGTTTGGGAGTAGCCACTATCCTCCATGTGCTCACATCAATGCACAATTGAACAACTCTTGACTTCATCTCCATCTTACTCCCTCTTCTCCAAAACCCCCTCATGGGGTTCACAACTTAATTAGGTCGAACAAGTTTAGGCCTGACCTAAATTTGATTACCCAATGATCTCTTTGATCCACACAGGGTTTATGAGAAATTGCTCCACTATAAGAATAACGATCTGGACTTTCTTGTTATGTATCGGCGCCACCTAGTTGCAATCTTCTTTCAGGGTAAATCTGAATACTTCATAGAAAACTCATCTAATACTTCGTCCGCCAATAAAAATGAATAGCCGTCAAGGCTTTCTCATGCAACTCCTGCCAACTTTCTTTCTTCATATCTTGAGTCTTTTCTCCCTCCCGCACAGTGCTTTCTTCAACTCTCTATGGGTCAAGATGGCATTCATCCTAATCTACCACCTGCTGAAATTGATGACACCATCGAACTTCTGAATATCGAACTTGATCGCAGACATCTTCACCTTGCTTTGTTCTGATACCAATTGTTGAGATAACAATATGTATGCTCTGATACAAATTATTGTGAATTGCCCATGACCAAACGTTGGGGCGGTGCAGCAGAAGCAACACAAGATCAATGAGCAACGAGAAGAAAAAGAGAAGAAAGAAGATATTCTGAAGTATAGAAATTCTATACACAATTTAACGTGGTTCCACCGATCAAACAGATCGTGTGTACATTAATGAGAGAAGAGGAGAAACTTTATTAAACTTTGGGAGAGAATGATAAGAAATACTATACCTCTTGCTAAGAAGATTACAAGTCGTTTGATGGTCGCTAGAACATCGAATCCTTATAACTAAAACTTCTCACACGAATCTCTCCTTTTTTGATTGTGTTACATTGAAGTACATCAAATAACAACCCCAAGGGTTGATTTGTAGACCACAGGACTCTCCTAGTCCTATACAAACTTCATTAATACTGCACACAACTTTTTGTGCAAGTCCGTTCTTTGATCTTCAAAGTTTTTTCTACCTTCACGATGTATTCCAATTATAATCCTAACATAATATCCCTTATGAAAGATTTTGGAAGGCAAAAATATAAGACATTTGGGAATATAAAGGAAAGTTACAGTTATGTGCCTTCACTAAAAACAGAACTTGTGGCTAGAAATCTAGGGAGTCACATTGACTATCAATTGGAAGAAGATAATGCTTTCTTAAGAATGTTTGTTTCTTTAAGAGCTGCATCGGTAAATTTTGGCAGTACATGGATGTCATTTGACGAACAAATATTTGGGGACATTGTTAGCAGCTACTGCTTTAGATGGTAACAATGGATTACTTCCTATGGCTTTGCAGTTGGGGAGAAGGTGTCTAAAGTCACTTGGACATGGTTTCTTTAGCATCTCAAGGAGGCATCAAAGACTGATATGGATTACATCACAATCATTAGTGATCAAGAGGAGGGATTGGAAGAAGCAGTAGAAACAATATTCCATGCAGAGCTTAGAGTATGCATGAGACACCTATGGAAGAATCTTAAGAAGAACTACCCTAAGGATTTTTTTGAGAGAGAAACTTAGGATGTTGCAAGAGCTTTCACACTAGTTGACTATTGTAAGAGCATATCAAAGTTGAGAACTATGTTAGAGGAAGTTGTAGAGGAGGTAGACACCATATACACAAGCAAATGGTATCTGTGGAGGATAAAACTCCACCACAAGTGATTGAATGCCTCTCTGATCAAACCTGTCAAAGCAAAAAGATAAAAGAGAACACCTTTCAAGTTAGGAGCACTGATGCAATGCCAGTCTAAGACCACTGTGCGTGAGAATCACAAGTCAGTAAGGAGGGAGAATTGACAGAGGAAAACTACCGGTGTAGTGATGGTGAACTAGCAGAACGAAACTTCTAGCGTGGTGTGGTATGTGTTCTGAGGATTAGGGAAGCAACCTCCTTCACCAATGGAGAGGAGGGTATTTATACCTGGCATTGGCGGTGGAGTGAGTATGGACGATACAAATCTTCAACTGTGCTATTTGAATATGCAAATCTTCATAACCGTTGAGATTGTATCCAGATTATTAGGATTGATACATTGATGGAGTGATCTATCATTACATATAACTACTTGCTATATTGCGGGTCATTACAGAGTTCTGATCGAGTAAGGGGACAAAGGTGTACAACCGCCTTCACGATTTTAAGGTATTCATCTCAGTCTGCTGCTGAGACGGAGGGAGTGGATGCTACATGGCAAGATTATTGGCTCAGACTTGATGTGTCTTCGAAAGACAGTATAGTTTCAGAGCTGTGGGTGAGGGTTATCATCGGTTTAGGCATAGCTGAGATTTCAGAATCCTGATCCTAAGAGCTCTCCGTGTTCTACCACTGGACACATGTCGTGTCCTGACATGGGTCAAATTTTGACTAGTACAGTATCATTGGAGAAGATCAATATTTTCTCCAGATCAAGCAACCACTACATAGGGAATAACTTATCTGAGAGTTTCAGTGCATAGGTGTTGGAGTCTAGATACTTTCCATGTAAAGACTTGGTGGATAAAATTAGAATCAAGATGATGGAGAACATGAATCAAAGAAGAAAGTTGGCATCTGGATGGAAGGGTGTATTGGTACCTTTGTCTGGGCGGCATGTTAGAAGATCTGATGATAGAGTGGGTAAGGTGGATTGTATGGAGAAGAGAGAGGTACATGATATTGTGGATAAGACTTGCACTTGTAGGAGATGGCAACTTGGAGGATTGCCATGCAGACATGCACATGAGGTTATTGTTGGCCCAAAGGCCCATCACTCTAATTTTAATGATGACTAGCTCATGTAGTTATGATACTAATGATCTTGTGTTTATTAAGTTTCAGATATTGATCAAGATCTTAGTTGGTTACAAAAGACTCAAAGTCAAGTTTGGAGCTAACACATTGTGATTCAAGAGCTCAATCTTATAGAACATATTTAGTACTCAAGATGGAGTCTAGCTCAGAGAATGAATTTTGGATCAAGTCTATATGAAGAATAAGATCTTCAAGAAGACTTGTGTCTAGAATTTTGTAAGTTTAGATCATGTGTAAGGTACAGATAATTTCTGATTGCTCGAGTCTTTCTCTCTCTCTCTCTCTCTCTCTCTCTCACACACACACACACACACAAAGTTTGTTATTAATTTTTATTTTCAGTTTAACAAGTATACATTTTTAGTTTCATGAATAGATTTCATCAAAAACAAGTTTAAATTGGTTTATATATGTATTGGATTTCATCCAAATACATTGATGCTTCAAATGTGTTTAAGAAACTTATTTTGATGAGTTAAATTCATGAGTTTAAGTTCTATATTTATCATAATTGGATTTTCATTTAGTAGTTTGATTTTTGAAAAAATACGATTTTGGTTTCTAGATTGAATTTATATATCTCAAAAACAAGTTCACATGTGTAACCCTCAATTCCCAATGTACATATGTCAATACGGGTATCTGATATCCGATTTAATCATTATGGTAACCGGATTAAGGCCATTTCAGCTTAAGATATTATTTCCCAGTGTTTTGGATTTTTCTGGATTTTCTTCGGAATTTTTTGAGAATTATTGGAGAAGAATCTCAATTCGGGGTCGATCGGTGCCATAGACTGACTCTAAGATTTTTAATTAACAATCAAGAATGAATTTCAGGGATCCGACTTTATAACAATGTTCAGGATGATATCTTCTATTTTTGAGAGTTTTTGAGGATTTTTCTGAATTAATGGAGTTTAATTCAATAAAATAATAATTAAATATTTATTCAAAAAGAAAAAATGAAATTAAGATAAAAATAAAATAAAAATTAAATGAGAAAAACCTGCAAGTTGGTTTGCCAGGTTTCAAGCCCTTGCTTGACCCCCACCCCCACTCCCCATTTCTAAACCGCCATCCCTTTGCCACATTAAGGGGCGGGGATCCACATATTCTATTTAACATGTTTTCCTTCACCCTTTATTTCTTGCAAATAAACAAAAATCCACATGTTTGTTCTAAGTTTTGAACCCATGACAACCACTCTCAAATCCTAATGCCTAGACCGCTATGCTACATTGGCGTGTGGAATTAGAGCCCAGGCCAAATTATTTTAATCTCCTTCTAACTCTCTTCATCTTCTCCGACTTCTCCCACTCTCTCTAACTTCTCCCACAGTTTCTCCTCCTCATTCCTGCTTGTCAAACTGAACCCACTACTCCGTCCATGTACCCATAACTCTCAGGAGTTGCCTAAGGGTGTATGGTGCCTATATAAGAGGTAATTCCACCATTCTCACCCCTACTCAAACCATATTGAAAAATTCAAGTCTCTCTCTTTCCCTCTTCTATCTCACTCTCTCTTCCAAATTTTACAAACCTTTAAAGTGCTGGATGAGGGGAAGAAGATTTAAACTGAAGGGAAGCATTCTGGGTAAGTTATATTGCATTTTAGTAGATTTTAGTTCTTTTTGGCATTTCATTGAACATGTTGTATATACTACATTATAACACTAATTTCACCATGAAAACTTATGCTAAAATCTCAATAAAATTATGTAGAACACCTAAGACATTCCTTGTAATTGTCATAATTTTTTTTAGGATTTTTAAAATCTTTATTAAAAAACAACAACACCCTGCTGTAGTTGCTCTCGGCTAGGGCCTGGTCGAGCCAGCCTGGCCTGGCCAAGCCGAGAGCTGGCCTGGCTTGAGACCAGGCCTAGGCTAGGCCTGGTCAGGCCACGCCAATGGACCCGACCCAAACCTGGGTCCGGGTCTATTTTACAGCCCGACCCGACCCCAAATAAAAAAAGAAGAAGAAGAAAAGAAAAAGAAAATAAAAGGAAAAAAGAAAAAGGAAAAAAAATTAAATTAAAAATATATGTATTCAGAAATGTTATTGTAGCAACATTATTGTAGCAGAGCATACCTAGATCCATTGCTGTAACAGACCCGTTGTTGTAGCAAACAGACTCTTTAAGCTTTTTATTGATTTTTAGGCTTATTTTAATTCAGAAAAATTAGAAATAAACTCAAAAAATTTCAAAATATTCACAGAAAATCACAAATTAAATTTAGAACACTGTAAAATTATTTTGGGTGTAATATTACTTAGAATAACATGAAATTAAATATTTGTAATTATTATTTAATGATCATTTATTTAAAAATTTCCAATTAATTTCTAAATATCACAAAAAATATAAAATTCATAATTTAGTAATATATAAACATTATACATCAATTTATTAGTTCATGCATGTATTTATCATGAAATTATATTTTTTAAATGGTTACTAAAATTCAAAAAAATTGAATTATTTGAAAATATTAACCAACCAAAATTATAATAAATAGTAAAATTACATTCTCATTCAACTTATCACTGAATAAAAAAAATGTCAAGTCTCTAATTAATTCATGCAATATTTAGGCCGCGAATCTTACCTAGAGACGATTGCAGTTATGAAAAATTAGGTCGACATCAGGCAAGTGTGCACGATTCCTTCTCCTTGGTTTTTCCTGTTGAATAATATTATCTATTAATTATTAATTTCTCTATGTCATCATGTTCCTAATTATCGTTAACATCTTGTGATCACGTTTACATCACCAGCAAGTCCTTGCTCCTATTACACGTTTAATTATTATTCGTTAATTCCTTACCGACTTCATCTTGTGATAGTGTTACTTTGTCTTGCATATTAATTTTGCATCTCGTTCCTATACATACATGCATCCAACTTAAATTGACATTTTATTTGTGTATGGTAGCCTGATTGTCTGACATGAAATTTATACTAAACACGACTGAGGATTTTGATATGAAATCTTGAGGATAAATTTCAGATGATATTGTGATCCTGATATTATAAGAAAATTAATTGAGAAAATTGACCATTACATTCTGAGGAATTATTTGAGGATACTTATTGGAGTATGGACATATGATTATGACCGATTTATTATGACCTTTGGATTACATGATACTGACATCGCCTGCACTACTTTATATGTATCTAGTATCACTTACACAACTATATATTTCTTATTTGATATTGCCATATCTACATTGTCTCATGATCTTGATACACATTATTTTAACTATGTGGTACTGATATCCATGATCATGACCGACTTATTTGATATTCACTATCTGTCACTGATATTCTTGATATTGATTCTGGATCATATACACTGAGTTACACATTATTTTGCACTTTTATTAATTAATGAAATTAACCAAGCCAGGATTACTGGGAGAGACTGTTATAGGGGAAATCCGGGGAGGTGTGCTTGGAAGAGCGACCCCTTGTGAGTTTGGATGCCACACGTGATCTTGTTATTTATGCGTACTCATGTTTTTACATCTTACATGATACCTGAGTACAATGAACTGCCCTGCTATCAGGATCCACTAACACATCAATTGTTTGATATGCAGTTATCTTGTGGGATGGGGCACAGGATGGCTGCATTAGTTAAGGTAATAAAATATGCTAGACATATACACTTGCATTATATCCTGCATTATCTTTAGTGATCTAGTACTTGACTTACATTTTCATGATACTGATACTTGAGACTCATGTTATATGCATTATCTTGACTACATGATGTTCCTGAACTTACCACGTTATTTTATCTTGTGATCTTGTGTTTTTGTGATCTTCTGATTATTCTACTTAACAGTTACTCATTTAGGACATATCATGTTCATTATATACATGTCACACTATGCATGCACGACTTTCTTGTACATGATCTATCATCTTATTACTCCTGTGATTGTTATTACTTTCAGTTCTCGATACTGCCCAGCATATCATACTTCTTATTTTAATACCCTACTTGTACTGTTACTATATTTTCATATTCTCTCTTTTAATATTCTTTTTCATCGTGTACTCTTGTTGGTCCACTTCTGATGGACCATTATTATTATTTTTCAGTATCTAGATCAGTAAGCCGATATAGTGAGCTGATCGTAGAACATATTCTGGTTCAGTTGTTCTTCAGTGAGTTCAATTTCGTTTTCTTAGCTTGTCTTATTCAAATATGGTGGATAATATTGTTTCTGTTTCAGTATTTTCTATATATGCTTTTATCTCTGTGCTTGGTTGTATATACATATATGTGTGTTATCCTGCTCATTTTGGCAGCCTGAGGTACTAATGGAAGAGATTTCACTCTTCGTAAGTATCTGCTGGCCATCGTCTGATCCCCGTGCTCCGTATTTTGGGAAGCGGGGCGTGACATAATTTTGTTAGTATCAGAGCCAGGTTAGTAAGGTTAATTATATGCTACATTTACAATTAAGCTCACATATATGATAATCATCCACAAAATTATCTGAGTAAACAGTCATTTGACCACCCCCTCCTCTGACTCCTTGCTTGTTCAATCGATCCCCGACAGCCCTTGAACCATCACCCTGATGTGACCTTTTTATCCATATAGTCATCATACCTAGTCTATCCTGCTTGATCATGTCTGGTTAGATTATTACTATTCTTGATTTAGAATGATGATAGATATATTGAGAATTTGACCTGATTATTTGGATGAAGAAGAATAATTGAGAGGGTTATTGTCGAATTATCTTGCAGTTAATTTTATGAGAAATTTTGGATCTGAAACTTGGAGATTTATAGCTACTGGAGAATCAGAGTAAGATGGACGATTTAAGATAATAATCATGCCTAGATTAAATAGTGATCAAACTACATCAATATATTGGATTTAAGGGTTTGGATCTTGGAGTGATATAATCAGATCAATAAATGGAATCATTGTCTTGGCGGAATATGACTATACCTGAGATCAGATTGCTTAGATTTAGTTTTTAGGATTAGAATCTTGAAGTTTTCAGATCTAAGTAATATTTTAAAATATTTATCATAGTTTGAGGGTTTTGAGTTTATCCTATGACTCTTAAGAACATTGTAATTGGAATACCTTGATAATCTGATAATTCTGTGATCTTCTGATTGAGGAATCATAGATGAAAGAAAGAAATAGATATATTTGGATTCTTATGAAGGTCAATAAATTTAAAACTCAAACTTTCAGGATCTGAAGTAAGAATATAAAGATCAATCGGAAAGATATATTGAGGGTTGAGATAAAAACTAATTAATATCATAAACACACTTATAGTTACTGATTGTTGAGTGAGAGTTTCCATCAGTGACTACTACCTAGACTAATGATCTTCTAAAAGTGACTATGTAATCTGAGTATTGTGTTACTGTGATACTGTGATGATTATAAAACATACACTTAAGGATTTGAGATTATTTGAGATATTAATGTTTTGAGGATATAACAACCAGAGGCAATTATGTATTGAGCAATATGTAATATCCTCAAATATAATCTAATTTTAGAGTGATGTTACTAGGATGGTAACGTAATTGAGGTATTTAAAATTTTTGTTCAATGTGATCATAATGGATCAAAAGAATTAAAAGAATAAATCAGTGGAGTATGGTTACAGATAGACCTTAAGGATTTGATTTATAAATTATGGTAGTAATCTTATCAGATGAACATGACTATAGTGGATCGAAAATTAAAGTAATATTAACGATGATCGATTATGAATTCTGGAAAGTCAATTCGATCTCCGGACTTATGATGATACTCTTGGCAGATGAATACGGTTGACTTGGTATTGGGTTATATCATATTGACATGACTGCGAATTGGGATAATCTTAAGTCTCATAGATACTGCCTCGATTCATATGTCGACGCCTTGCTGAATTTCGAAGACGAAATTCATTTTATAAGGTGAGTATGATTGTAACCCTCGGCTCCTGATGTACGTGTGTTAATACTGGTATCTGATACAATTTAATCATCATGTTAGCCGGATTGAGGCTATGTCAGCTCAAGATTTTATTTCCCAGTACTTTGAATTTTTCTCAGTCTTTTCGGAATTTTTTGAGAATTATTGGAGAAGAATCTCAATTCAGGATCGATCGGTGCCACAGACTGACTATGAGATTTTTAATTAACAATCGGGGATGAATTTTGGAGATCCGACTTCACAACAATATTCAGGATGATCTATTTTTGAGAATTTTTGAGGATTTTTCTGAATTAATGGAGTTTAATCCAATAAAATAATAATTAAATATTTATTTAAAAAGAAAAAATAAAATTAAGATAAAAATAAAATAAAATTTAAATGAGAAAAAACCTACCTGCAAGTTGGTTTGCCAGGTTTCAAGCCCTTGCTTGACCCCCAATCCCCATTTCTAAACCTCCACCACTTTGCCACATTGGCGTGTGGTGGAGAAATCCACATATTCTATTTAACATGTTTTCCTTCACCCTTTATTTCTTGCAAATAGAACAAAAATCCACATGTTTGTTCCAATTTTTGAACCCATGACAACCGCTCTCAAATCCTAATGCCCAGACCGCTATGCCACATTAGCATGTAGAATTAGAGCCCAGGCCAAATTATTTGAACCTCTTTCTAACTCTCTTCATCTTCTCCAACTTCCCTCACTCTCTCTAACTTCTCTCACACTTTCTCCCCCTTATCCCCACTCACCACAATAGAACCTACTCTCAGGAGTTGCCTAGAGGTGAGTGGTGCCTATATAAGAGGTGATTCCACCATTCTCATCCCTACTCAAACCACACTGAAAACTCTAAGTCTCTCTTTTCCTCCTCTCACTCTCTCTTCCAAACTTAGTAAAACTCTAAAGTATTGGACAAGAGGAACAAGATTCAGACTGAAGGGAAATATTCTAGGTAAGTTATATTGCATTTTCGTAGATTTTAGTTTTCTTTAGCATTTCATCAAACAGGTTGTGTACACTACATTATAACACTAATTTCATAATGAAAAACTTATGCTAAAATCCCAATAAAATTATATAGAAAACCTAAGACATGCCTTGTAATTATCAAATTTTTTTATGATTTTTAAGATCTTTATTTAATCGGATAAAAAAACAACAACACCCTACTGCCTCGGCCAAGCTCAGGCCGATAGCAGCTGTGCTGCTCTCAGACAGGGTCTGGTCGAGCCAGGCTAGGCCGAGAGCTGGCCTGGTCTGGCCAGGCCAGGCCAGGGGGCCTGACCCAGACCCGGGGTCGGGTCTATTTTATAGACCTGACCCGACCCTAAATAAAAAAAAGAAGAAAAAGAAAAAAAAGGAAAAAGGAAAAGAAAATCAAATTAAAAATATATGTATTTAAAAATGTTATTATAGCAACATTACTATAGCAGACCAGACCCAGACCCATTACTGTAGCAGACTCGTTACTGTAGCAAACAAACTCGTTAAGATTTTTATTGATTTTTAGGCTTATTTTAATTGAGAAAAAATAGAAATAAACTCAAAAAATTCCAGAAAATTCACAGTAAATCACAAACTGAATTTGGGCTCTGTAAAATTATTTTGGGTGTAATACTACTTAGAATAACATGAAATTAAATATTCTTTGTAATTATTATTTAATGATCATTTATTTAAAAATTGCTCATAAATTTCTAAATATCACAAAAAATATAAAATTCATAATTCAGTAATATGTAAATATTATACATCAATTTATTTGTTTATGCATGTATTTTATCACGAAATTATATTTTTTAAATAGTTGCTAAAATTCAAAAAAATTGAATTATTTGAACCAAAATTATAATAAATAGTAAAAATTACATTCTTATTCAACATATCACTGAATAAAGAAAATATCAAGTCTCTAATTAATTTACGCAATATATAGGCCACAAATCTTACCCAGAGATGGCTGCAGCGATGGAAAATCAGGTTCGTCGGCATCAGGCAAGTGTACACGATTCCTTCTCCTTGATTTTCCTGTTGAATTTAATATTGTCTGTTAATTAGTAATTTCTCTATGTCATCATGTTGCTAATTATCATTAATGTCTTGTGATCATGTTTACACCACCAGCAAGTCCTTGCTCCTATTACACATTTAATTATTATTCGTTGATTCCTTACCGACTTCATTATGTGATAGTGTTACTTTTTCTTCAATATTAATTTTACATCTCGTTCCTGTACATGCATGCATCCAACTTAAATTGACATTTTTGTTTGTGTATGATAGCCTGATTTAATTACATGAAATTTATATTGATCACAACTGAGGATTTTGATATGAAATCTTGAGGATAAATTTCAGATGATATTGTGATCCTCATATTACAAAAAAAATTAATCGAGAAAATTGACCATTATATTCTAAGGAATTATTCGAGGATATTTTTGGATTATAGACATATGATCATGACCGATTTATTATGACCTTTGGATTACATGACACTGATATCACCTGCACTACTTTGCATATATCTCGTATCACTTACACAACTATATATTTGTCACTTGATATTGCCACTGTCTACATTGTCCCGTGATCTTGATACACATTATTTTCACTATGTGATACTGATATCCATGATCATGATTATCTGGTATTCATTGTCACTGATATTCTTGATGCCAATTTTGAATCATATATACTGAGTCACACATTATTTTGTACTTGCATTGATTAATGAAATTAACCAAGCCGGGGTTACTGGGAGAGACTGTAGTAGGAGAAATCCAGAGAGGTGTGCTTAGAAGAGCGACCCCTTATGGGTTTGGATACCACATGCGATCTTATTATTTATGCGCTCTCCTGTTATTACATCTTATATAATACCTGAGTACAGTGAACTGTTTCTCCCTGCTATTAGGATCCATTAATGCATCTCTTATTTGATATGCAGTTGTCCTGTGGGATAAGGCATAGGATGGTTGCATTAGTTAGGGTAATAAAATATGCTAGACATATACACTTACATTATATCCTGCATTATCTTTAGTGATCTAGTACATGACTTATAATTTTATGATACTGATACTTGAGACTCATGTGACATGCATTATTTTGACTACATGATGTTCCTGAACTTACTATGTTATTTTATCTTATGATATCGTGTTCTTGTGATCTTGTGATTATACTACATAATAGTTACTCATCCAGGACATCTCATGTTCATTATATACATGTCACACTATGCATGCACGACTTTATTGTACATGACCTGTCATCTTATTATTTATGTTATTGTTATTACTTTCAGTTATCGATACTGCCCAAAATATCGTACTTCTTATTTCAATGCCTTACTTGTACTGTTATTGTATTTTCATATTCTCTCTTTTACTATTCTTTTCCTCCGTGTACTCTTGGTGGTCCGCTTCTGATGGACCATTATTATTATTTTTCAATATCTAGATCAGCAAGTGTAGACTGTCCAAAAATCACTGAGGATAAGTCATCAGAAAGCAGAGTCCAAACTCTAGATGCGGGGCTAATTAAAGCCACTCGTATAATGCCAAGGCGCAAAGCATGGAGCCCTCGTCTCAACATTAGTACAGTACAAAGACGCAAGGGTTGAAACATGCATCCCAGCTGCTCGATAATAGCCAAGACTTGACACAAAGCCCGCGTCCTTACATCAATACAGTATCAAGACACGAGAGCCTGAAGCCCATGCCTGGTAGAGTTCGAAACTCACGTCCAGCAAGGTTCGAAGTCAACGACAAAACGCGAGGCTCAAAGCCCGCATCTCGGTTATAACTGCCCTCATTACTGTGTCAATTGCTGCCCACGAAATGAGAGAGTTTCCCCCATTATGGAGTATTTTTAGGGGACACTTTTACGACCAGAAACATCTATAAATAGCCTAGTTTGCTATGGAAGAGGGGTCGGAAAATTTTGGTCAGAAAAACTTTGGTTGTAAGCCTTAGAAGTACCAGAATCTCCAGCTAAAAAAAAGAAAGTTCAACACTTCTAACAACTTGCTGCGTACAAGTTTGCTCTTGCCTATAGTCTCTTTAAGGTTTTTGGTTAGGCAGAAGTTGTGTTACTTCATCTATCGTCCAAAGAGAAGATTCCCAAAAGATTATGACGTTCACCCGGTCAATGAAAAACGAGAATCACTTTCCATCGCCACATCAAGAACCCAACACTAAACAAAGGGAAGATTCGAGCTTGAATATCATCCCTCTCTTGTAGTTGGAGTATTGATCTATTGTAACTCTTCATTGATTCAAGAAAATTTTACATGAATTTCTCCCACCAAACAAGAGATGGTGAACCGCTGGGGAATACTTTCTCTACCGATGAGCAAGTCGTGGCGAAAGGTGACGTCACCTACATGGAAAAAATGGTCGAATCACATGTCATGGAGTTCAACCAGGTAAAGTATGAAGAGTTTCTCTTTTCCGGCTCTAAGAGCCCCAGGGCGCGGTAGTACCACAAGATCTTCTCGGAGATCCGCTCTCAATTCCGTTCTGAGATCTCTTCAGACGCGACTGGCAAGAAGAGTGTCATGGCTAACTGCATCACACGTAACGCTCGTGTCAACGTCTCCTACGAGACCCGCAAGGTTAGCGTTGTTGATATTCAACCCGTTCACGCCCATCCTCTTCCTCAACTCCAGGTTTTTGGGGGTTCCCAACAACCCGTACGACGTAACCGGAATACCGAACGTCAACAGAGACGACGCGCGCGTCAACTACAGGCGCAAGAAGTTAGAACAACCATCTATCCAGCAGATACAGAACACGAGGCTCAAACATGCGTCTCTTCTAAGTTACGTCAGACGCGCGAATTTTGCGTATGGAGACCAAAACGCGAAGCCCAACAGGCTTGCGTTTCTGAGACTTCACTTCCAAATGCGAGTTCAGCAGCGCGAGGTCTGTGCTTCTTTGTAGAGACATGAGACTCGTGTCTCTACAACCAAACGCGGAATTGAGAAAGTCCGCGTGTCTCAACTGTCGCTAACCAAACGCGACAATTAGCAACGCGAGGTCCGCGTGCAGAGGCACGAGACCCACATTTCAAAGCCAAAATGCGAAAGTTGTGCCTGTTTTACACAATATGAGCTCCACGTTTTGAACCCTGCGTCTCAGATTCGCGACGCAAGGGTGGCTCTTATAAGCTGAAAAGCCCTCGGCAACCCGAGGCCAATCTCTTTGATCTTCCTCCAACGGACCTAAGAGATTATTTGACAAAGAAAAAGAGTGCTAATCAGATCACTCTGTCTTGTTGCTGTGAATGACTCATCACGATAATGCTCTCTGAATGCCGCTGTAGCTCACATGAAAGCAAATAGTTGGCATTCAGATGATTGACCTCAACCTCCCCATCAGCCAAGAGGTGTCGCTCCCACAGGAGGGAAGCCTTCTCTAACATGGAGTATCTTGAAGTCACTGCAAATATGACAAGCAGAAGTGGGAAAACAACCGGCGGTCAGCTCTGACGAATCTGATACAGAACAAGAAGGAGTGTACCGGTATACTTGCACTCAGACTTGTACGGTAGCCCCCGTCGACTACAATGCCCTAGCTCAGAGCATTGAAGTAAGTGAATCACACTCTGCCATTGCGGAATCGCAGGCCTCGAACTCTTCTATAGAGAAGGAAGCCTTTGCAAACATGACAAACACTCCCGAGGAGACGACCAGGCGCTTAGAACAGTAAGCCCAGATCCAGAGGGAACAATTCGATATGATTCGCGCCCAACAAGAATCTATCAATACCCTCAAGCAGATGCTTGCACAATTGCTCAAGGACAAGAAGAAGTCAGATGGCAAAACTTCTTCTAAGAAGTCTAAAGGCAAGCGAAAAGAAGGAGAAAGCTCGTCCTTCGTACATATCGAGGAGAAGGGGCAATCCAATTCCGAGTCGTCTAAATCCTCATCTAAAGAGGAAGGCAACCCAGATAATGGGGTACTTATTCTAAAAGAATGAATCAATTGGAGCAGCGTCTGGAAGCCCTTGCTAACCGGAAAGGCCTCCAAGAAGTAGGAGTGGTCCGGCCATATCCGGCTGAGTGGGACCTCATTCCATACCCCCCTAAGTTCAAAGCTCCAACCCTACAGTCTTTCGACGGCAAAGGATCACCGAGCCAACACATCTACTACTTTAAGTCTCAAACAAGAAATGTGGTAGATAATGATGCCATCTTGACACGTCTGTTCATCGGCACTCTAAAGAGGCTTGCCTTTGAATGGTTCATGAAACTCCCAGAAGGCTCCATCAAAAAATGGGGTGATTTAGAGAAGCTCTTCCTAACATTCTTCTTTGAAGACGACTCTGAGATTACAATTCCCACTCTCCTGGTAACGAAGCAGCGAAAGGGAGAGTCCGTCAAAGCATTTGTGGAAAGATTTCAGAATATGGCACTCCGATGTCCTAGCGGTATGACCCAGGCCATCCTGGTAGAAACATGCCACCACAATCTACAAACTTACTCCTAACCCAAATAGGAGTTGCTGAAAGTCGCACCTGAAAGCAGTTGGTCCAGCAAGGTGAACAGGCTGAAGAAATTATCGCCAGGGTTAAGGCGAAAGAAAACAAGCCCAGACCCGAAAAGTCGACAAGGCGCACGCCAGAAATATCTTTTTAGTCAAAAAGAAAGGATACATTGGCGACAAAGACAAAATCCCCCGTGAAATCTCAGCCACCAAGAGGGAGAGTTCTTCAAGTCAGCCATGTGCCACCAAGCAGTACGCTTTCAATGACGAAAACATCGATTCATTGTTCAAGTTGCTCAACAAGAGCAATAGATTGAAGCTTCCTGAAGCTAGACGTCATAAGGAAGTCGGCAAGTCCGACAATCCTAACTACTGCCTGTATCATAGGATGCTAGGGCACCCTACCAAGAGCTGTTATGTCTTCAAAGATATTCTTCAAGCTCTGATTGATGCAGAAGTGCTAAAACTCCGTCCAGAGTAGAAAAAAGTGACGGCTAATATGACGTCATTTCTTCAGTTTGAAAATCAGCCTCCAGCATTAGCCGGAGTAATTTTCATCCCGAAAGGGGAACTGAGAATGATCAATACAGACACGCATCACCAGCAGGAGAATGGTCTTGTACCTATCCCTACACCTCAGCGAGAAATTATGTGGGTTCATCCCGACCTTGTGGATGGCCAATAGTGGACTACTGTTACCAACAGAAGGTCCAAAGGTATGGCAAAAGTTTCATCCTGCAATGTGGTGTGCGTTCCTTCCCGAGATCCAGAAACTGATATTCGCTCACAAACCGATTCGGAAGAGGAAACAATCGTCCTTGCCACAGAGCTCAATGAACCGCTCGTGACAGAAACTCATTTGGGTCAGTCGTATTTAAAGAAGTACGATGAGATGGTTGCACACCCTCTTAAACCTACTGCAGAGCCAACCAAGCCCTCCGCAAAGCAACCGTGGAGAAGCAGAAAGAGTTTCAATTTTCTAAAGCTCTCCCAAAGAACAACGCGGAAGGATCTCTAGCACCTTACCGCTTTGACGTCCCAGCCCAATTGGCCAATATCCCGGCCATGATCACCCTTTACGAGCTCCTGAGACTATCAAGGTCAACAAGAGAAGCTCTGAGGGAAGCCCTAGCTGATGCTGAGGTCTTCGTGACCCAGATCTCGGCTGGACCACAGGAGGAAGATAACTGTCTCCATGCCTCTCAAAATGCCCCCTGCATCACCTTCACGTCAAATGACATGCAGGTCAAGGGAAAACATGATCGGCCCTTGTACTTCATAGGGTACATTGGATCGTCTGAAGTTAGTCGCATTCAGGTAAATTCAGGATCCGCGTTGAGCATCATGCCTCACCGGGTCATGCAGCACTTAGGAATTCCCACCCACTGATTAAACGCCACCCAAAGTACCATCTATGATTTCAACGCCAACGGTACGCGCCTGATGGGAAGATCAAGCTCAAATGCCAGATTGGGGATATAAGATCTGAAGTGACGTGCGATGTAATCAACGCTGACACTTCATACAATTTACTGCTTGGACGACTGTAGATTCATTATAATTTCATCGTCCCCTCCACTCTCCATCAAGTCATGAAGTACATCAATGGAAGTGGGAAAGTCCGAACGTTGATTGCCGAAAGACATCCATTCAAGGGGATAGAGAATTATTTCACAGACTCCCTCCTGTACCAAGACTCTCTGGAGATGAATGAGAATCTATAGCCAGAGGAACCAGATTCTGGTAATGAAGCTGACACTGACCCAGAGGCGGAAGAAGAGTGCATGTGGGAATTAAATTCACTTGTAACGAGCACTAATAAACTCGATGTTAATAACATCGCCAATGTTGTAGGCGAGTGGTATATTAATGAAGAGTTGAATTTGTCTTACTTTTCTATGTTTGCTTCTGATTCAGTGCCGTCATACACTAGTACCGAGGTAGATAATGACCCTGGTCGGCAATGGATGCTCTGACATTATTGTATGTACCATTGAATTCATCCCTCAAAACGTACCAAGATGTCGGTGATGCGCAAGAATCAGTATTCATGGTCCCAGCAAGACGCAAAGACCAACAACCGATTTTTTTTGGAAGAATTAAGTCAGAATTGATGTCTCGCGAAGACTCAGAAAGCAAGAACGAATCCCCTCAGTTCTTTCATTATGAGCCAAATGTACTCGGAATGATGGAGAGCATAGGGTATGACCTAAAAAATGGTCCTGGCTTGAACTTCGGCAAAGAAGAATACTACTTCGATCTTTCGTTCCGAAAGGGAAGATCCCTGATTATTACCATCGAACTGGCAGGGGGTTGGGCTATGTATCAACTCCAATTCCATCAGCCTCTGAGTCTAAAGAATCATTATACCATACTTACTGTAATACCTCAAATCTAAACTACTGTATTTTCATTTTTCCCAAAGTATTTATTTTAATCAAGCTAATTTATTATTTTTTCTATTAATATTACTATTAGATATGCAAATTATTTTTGAGACAGTAAATGGTAATTTGACATTTTATATTTACCATTATTAGTGTTGCTATTGTTACTGTTATTTATTATTATTAGATTGGTCATGTAATGTATTGGTATTATTAATATTATTATTTTGGTTAAGTAATGTTACTACTAATGCTGGATTATTATTTTGTAGAGGCGTATTCCTCATCCCTTGATTTCCATTCATGTCTTACTCCTTGACCCTACCCATTGGTGATCCGATACCCATTACTCTATTTGGATTCTTTACCCATTATCTTGACTACCCATTAACCTATTGGATTCCTAATCCTACCCATTAGCCCAATAACCTAATACCCAATGTTTACTATTTGGATCCTACCCCTCAACCCGTTAACCCATACCCAAACTCAACCCATTATCTAATCATATCCTAACAACCCATATCCTATCAAATCCTGATCTTAACCACCCAATCTAAATCCTAACCAAATCTATATCTCCTAAACCAAATCCCATATCCCAACCAATCTAATTCCTAATTTAATCTTCCAAAATCTTCTCCCAATGCTACAGCCGCCCACCTCTTCTCCTCTCCCTCCTTCCAGCCGTGCACTCCACCTCCCCAAATCTGTACCACAGCCGCACCCCTCTCCATCTTCTCTGTTGGTCACAGCCCCCGTTGGACAGCAACACCGCACAGCAGCCATCTCCCCCTCCTTGGCTGCAACCAGCAGCAGTCCAGCCGAGCTCCTCCCCCGAGAGCTTTCCCTCCTCTTCTCAGGTCGGCCATCACCACCAGCAGGCCGAGCCCAGCACCAGGACCCCCCTGTGGCTGCTCCTCTTCATGCAGCATCACCTCCACAGCAGCAGACCCGCAGATCCAACAGCAGATCCAAACCAGCGCCCCCTGCCCTCTCTTCTTCAGCCAGGCCGGCAACATCAACAGCAACAGCAGCCCAGCCATCACCTGCAGCGTCTCCTCTCCTTGTAGCCGTGAGCCCTCCAGCAGATTTACGCCTCCACCCTTGCAGACCTGCGGCAGCAGGATGGCGCGCAGTTCAGGCCGAGTGCAGCCGGAGATCCAACAAGAGCAGCAGGGCAGCGAGCGATGTCCAGATCAGCAGCACAACAGCAACGCCTTAACGAGTGCACGGCATCCCCTATGTGAGTGTTTCTCTCTCCTTCTCTCTTTATTCATCAAGTGATTATACATGTTGTGTATGTGTTATCATTTGTTGCGTTATATGATTTTATGTATGGAGATCGTTAAGTTTAGATATAGATCGTCATTCCCTTTACTTTGCCATGATTGAATACATAGAGATGTTATGCACACATATCTATCATGTTAGAACCCCATGTTTACCATGTGAGTGCTTAGATTATCAGTGTAGATATGTATGTTGGTGAGTATATGTGTATTGGAGAGAATATGGGAAGAAGAGTGGATGTATCTCAAGTTTTTAGTGCCCAGACAGAACCTGATTAGTCGACTAATACCTGACATTAGTCGACTAATCCATGTATTAGTCGACTACCCCCAGCACTCTAGTCGACTAACCCACCTCCCAGGAAATAGTTCTGCTCTCTGTTTATCCATTGTACACTGTGTTGGTCGACTTGATCCCATTAGTAGTCGACCTATAGCTTTAGTAGTCGACTACTCCCTTGCCCTAGTCGACTAATAGGTTGACCTGGAAGTGTGTAGCTTTCTGTTTACCCTGTCAGTCGACTTGCCTTTCTTGTCTGGTCGACTAATCCACCTGCTAGTCGACTTGGACCACCTTGTTAGTCGACTAACTCTTCCTCTAGTCGACTACTTAGTTTCCCTAGTCGACTAGTATAGGTCTGTCAGCTGTGTTCAGTTCCTTTACGAATTGTGGACTTCACCCATGGGTTATGTGATGAATATAGATGGATTGTATGTGACTTCAAGAGATAGATATTGGTGGTAATAACTTGATCGTGATAGATCTTAGATGCATGTATATGACATATTATATTACCGAGTGTTGGGATATCATGACTGATCTAAATAGAAGAGGGAACTGTGAAGACTTATGGTTCAGAGTAGGCTGATGGAGTGAGAGGGCTAGTACTGATTATTGTTATATGTTGGAATGACAATTATTGTATCAGGTTGCTCGATGTGTAATAATACTTAATGATCATGGAACTATTGGAATATGAGTTGATTGCAATGACTTTAGATTGATCCCGAGTTAGAGGTTATCCATAATCTATATTTCTTATACGGAGCCTGGCTTGTATTGAGATGAGATTGACGTTGTTGGCATTTGGGATTTGTTTAGATGATATGTTGTTGATGTTGAGTACCAAGAGTAGATATTTCAGACCCCATGTTCTTTGAGGATGTTTTCTATTCAGATATGATTGTGGTGTGTGTTGACTATTGTTCTCGAGGATGTACAATATGTACTTCATGTTGGTTATTGATTACTTTAATTGATAGAAATTGAGTTATGATGATGGTGATCTAGTCGATGTCAGTAATGTTGTACTTCAGAGTTATTAGATAGTAGTCATTACTTTATTATCTGATGTATTTTACATGTTTGATTGTTGGTACCACTTCACAGACATCACTGAGCATTCACTATTGTTACTAGCATCATTTCATGTACCTACATTGATTCAGGACTAGTGGAGGTTTACCTCATATTGTACACCAGACACCTTCATGGGGCCTTGACATGGCTATATACTGTTACCTGATATCTTGCACTCATGTACCCTGGACTCCTGTATCTCTTGTACCCATGTCCCATGCACTGTTGACCTGTTAATAGCACAGTCAAACCGGCGTCCGGCGGACCATGCCGTCTGGTGTCGGGATGACGAGGATGTATCCCACAATCGTGCTAGCGTCCGGCGGATCCCTGAAAGGAACTAAGTGCCACATGGAGCAAAGTGCCACACCATACACATGGTGGGGGCCACCTCTTGAATCCATGGGGGCCACCTCTAGAATCCTGTTTCCCTCAGAGCAAAGTGCCACACAGAGCAAAGTGCCACACCATACACGTGGTGGGGGCCACCTCTTGAATCTGTGGGGGCCACCTCTTGAATCTATAGGGCTATCTCCTGTACGTGACGCCTGGTGTTAGCGTGATATTACATTCTCAGTGCTTATTAACGTCCACACGCACTTGTATGATGATAACCCCTTGAACACATGTTATTTGGTCTCTTCCCTGTTCGAACAATGATACCCGCATATCGGAGTTCGAATGAGTTCTACTGGATGTGCGGGCTCCAGGGTGAACTGTCGGATGTTGTGGGACGCCGGTGGGAAAGGGACAAAGATAACATAGAACACTACTGATTGTTGTTGAATGGTTTGATTGAACACATTGTGTTATGCCCTGAATGGTTATCCTGCCTTATGACATATGGCTGTATACATGATTATAACCAGGACCAGATTATCATGACCAGGACCAGACTTATGACCAGACTTGGATACCAGCCTAGTAACATGTAATAGGTTGCATATTTTGACATCAGTTGCTTGTTTACTGTTGTGGCATTTGCCTTCTACCTTTATTCGTGTTGTTATCATGTATATTACAGTTCAGTTATTTATCTTGTTATTCGGCATCTTATATCTGCAGTTGTTCTTTCTATTATTTATGCACTGTTTCTCTGCACGAGCTTTTCCCTTTACACACACACTCACCAGGTCGCGTTCTGACGACCCTGGATTTGCACGTCTAGATATTGGACGGTTTGTTTCTGTTGTGCAGATGTTCTTTGCGCTCATATATAATGCGAGGAGCTTGAGTCCCTCTCTGTTTCTGGTATCCTCATTTCTGTTATATTCCTGTTACTTTCATGATTTTCCCTTTACCGCATTCAGCTGCCATTTTCTTGTCATTATTCATCTGCTATCATTGTGATTGTCATGGATATGTATTATTGCAGTGATTGATGATTATTATAGTTCTGATTTATAGCTTGTTCAGGCTAATTTAGGCTTAGCGTGTATACGTGGGGTATTTTCCTCGCGTATATACGTCGCCGAACTTCGTCGCGACTCCGCTCCCACGTATTTTGGGAAGCGGGGCGTGACAGGGTTTTCTTGGTATCAGAGCCAGGTTTCGACATAAATCGGACTTGATTCTTACCGGTAACTTGAACGAGTTATAATTACACTGCAATATACATATACTATTCACATGATAATACTGACTCCATTTGGAATTGATCGTCCTCCCTTTGGAATTCCATTCTTGATCTGTTGATATCCATGATTCCAACACTTCATTTAGAGTGATTTTGATGTCCATCTTGATTTCATCCTTCTTTCCTATTCGTTTCTCCTAATTCTATCTCTTGAGATTGGTTACTCCTTGTTGAAGCCGGTACCAGAAATCAGAGCGCGCAGCGGAAGCGTGGTGAAGTCTTGATGCAGTGAGAAGTGGGTGGAAGCTTCATCTTCTTCCTAAATTGATTTTTATCATTCCCCGCTTTATTGAAATTTCGAGGACGAAATTTTTATTAAGGTGGGTAGAATGTAATACCTCAAATCTAAACTACTGTATTTTCATCTTTCCCAAAGTATTTATTTTAATCAAGCTAATTTATTATTTTTCCTATTAATATTACTATTAGATATGCAAATTATTTTTGAGACAGTAAATGGTAATTTGACATTTTATATTTACCATTATTAGTGTTGCTATTGTTACTGTTATTTATTATTATTAGATTGGTCATGTAATGTATTGGTATTATTAATATTATTATTTTGGTTAAGTAATGTTACTACTAATGCTGGATTATTATTTTGTAGAGGCGTATTCCTCATCCCTTGATTTCCATTCATGTCTTACTCCTTGACCCTACCCATTGGTGATCCGATACCCATTACTCTATTTGGATTCTTTACCCATTATCTTGACTACCCATTAACCTATTGGATTCCTAATCCTACCCATTAGCCCAATAACCTAATACCCAATGTTTACTATTTGGATCCTACCCCTCAACCCGTTAACCCATACCCAAACTCAACCCATTATCTAATCATATCCTAACAACCCATATCCTATCAAATCCTGATCTTAACCACCCAATCTAAATCCTAACCAAATCTATATCTCCTAAACCAAATCCCATATCCCAACCTAATCTAATTCCTAATCTAATCTTCCAAAATCTTCTCCCAATGCTACAGCCGCCCACCTCTTCTCCTCTCCCTCCTTCCAGCCGTGCACTCCACCTTCCCAGATCTATACCACAGTCGCACCCCTCTCCATCTTCTCTGTTGGTCACAGCCCCCGTTGGACAGCAACACCGCACAACAGCCATCTCCCCCTCCTTGGCTGCAACCAGCAGCAGTCCAGCCGAGCTCCTCCCCCGAGAGCTTTCCCTCCTCTTCTCAGGACGGCCATCACCACCAGCAAGCCGAGCACCAGGACCCCCCTGTGGCTGCTCCTCTCCATGCAGCATCACCTCCACAGCAGCAGACCTGCAGATCCAACAGCAGATCCAAACCAGCGCCCCCTGCCCTCTCTTCTTCAGCCAGGCCGGCAACATCAACAGCAACAGCAGCCCAGCCATCACCTGCATCGCCTCCTCTCCTTGTAGCCGTGAGCCCTCCAGCAGATTTGCGCCTCCTCCCTTGCAGACCTGCGACAGCAGGATGGCGCGCAGTTCAGGCCGAGTGCAGCCGGAGATCCAACAAGAGCAGCAGGGCAGCGAGCGATGTCCAGATCAGCAGCACAACAGCAACGCCTTGACGAGCGCACGGCATCCCCTAAGTGAGTGTTTCTCTCTCCTTCTCTCTTTATTCATCAAGTGATTATACATGTTGTGTATGTGTTATCATTTGTTGCGTTATATAATTTTATGTATGGAGATCGTTAAGTTTAGATATAGATCGTCATTCCCTTTACTTTGCCATGATTGAATACATAGAGATGTTATGCACACATATTTATCATGTTAGAACCCCATGTTTACCATGTGAGTGCTTAGATTATCAGTGTAGATATGTATGTTGGTGAGTATATGTGTATTGGAGAGAATATGGGAAGAAGAGTGGATGTATCTCAAGTTTTTAGTGCCCAGACAGAACCTGATTAGTCGACTAATACCTGACATTAGTCGACTAATCCATGTATTAGTCGACTACCCCCAGCACTCTAGTCGACTAACCTACCTCCCCGGAAATAGTTCTGCTCTCTGTTTATCCATTGTACACTCTGCTGGTCGACTTGATCCCATTAGTAGTCGACCTATAGCTTTAGTAGTCGACTACTCCCTTGCCCTAGTCGACTAATAGGTTGACCTGGAAGTGTGTAGCTTTCTGTTTACCCTGTCAGTCGACTTGCCTTTCTTGTCTGGTCGACTAATCCACCTGCTAGTCGACTTGGACCACCTTGTTAGTCGACTAACTCTTCCTCTAGTCGACTACTTAGTTTCCCTAGTCGACTAGTATAGGTCTGTCAGCTGTGTTCAGTTCCTTTACGGATTGTGGACTTCACCCATGGGTTATGTGATGAATATAGATGGATTGTATGTGACTTCAAGAGATAGATATTGGTGGTAATAACTTGATCGTGATAGATCTTAGATGCATGTATATGACATATTATATTACCGAGTGTTGGGATATCATGACTGATCTAAATAGAAGAGGGAACTGTGAAGACTTATGGTTCAGAGTAGGCTGATGGAGTGAGAGGGCTAGTACTGATTATTATTATATGTTGGAATGACAATTATTGTATCAGGTTGCTCGATGTGTAATAATACTTAATGATCATGGAACTATTGGAATATGAGTTGATTGCAATGACTTTAGATTGATCCCGAGTTAGAGGTTATCCAGAATCTATATTTCTTATACGGAGCCTGACTTGTATTGAGATGAGATTGACGTTGTTGGCATTTGGGATTTGTTTAGATGATATGTTGTTGATGTTGAGTACCAAGAGTAGATATTTCAGACCCCATGTTCTTTGAGGATGTTTTCTATTCAGATATGATTGTGGTGTGTGTTGACTATTGTTCTCGAGGATGTACAATATGTACTTCATGTTGGTTATTGATTACTTTAATTGATAGAAATTGAGTTATGATGATGGTGATCTAGTCGATGTCAGTAATGTTGTACTTCAGAGTTATTAGATAGTAGTCATTACTTTATTATCTGATGTATTTTACATGTTTGATTGTTGGTACCACTTCACAGACATCACTGAGCATTCACCATTGTTACTAGCATCATTTCATGTACCTACATTGATTCAGGACTAGTGGAGGTTTACCTCATATTGTACACCAGACACCTTCATAGGACCTTGACATGGCTATATACTGTTACCTGATATCTTGTACTCATGTACCCTGGACTCCTATATCTCTTGTACCCATGTCCCATGCACTGTTGACCTGTTAATAGCACAGTCAAACCGGCGTCCGGCGGACCATGCCGTCTGGTGTCGGAATGACGAGGATGTATCCCACAATCGTGCTAGCGTCCGGCGGATCCCTGAAAGGAACTAAGTGCCACATGGAGCAAAGTGCCACACCATACACATGGTGGGGGCCACCTCTTGAATCCATGGGGGCCACCTCTAGAATCCTGTTTTCCTCAGAGCAAAGTTCCACACGGAGCAAAGTGCCACACCATACACGTGGTGGGGGCAACCTCTTGAATCTGTGGGGGCCACCTCTTGAATCTGTAGGGCTATCTCCTGTACGTGACGCCTGGTGTTAGCGTGATATTACATTCTCAGTGCTTATTAACGTCCACACGCACTTGTATGATGATAACCCCTTGAACACATGTTATTTGGTCTCTTCCCTGTTCGAACAATGATACCCGCATATCGGAGTTCGAATGAGTTCTACTGGATGTGCGGGCTCCAGGGTGAACTGTCGGATGTTGTGGGACGCCGGTGGGAAAGGGACAAAGATAACATAGAACACTACTGATTGTTGTTGAATGGTTTGATTGAACACATTGTGTTATGCCCTGAATGGTTATCCTGCCTTATGACATATGGCTGTATACATGATTATAACCAGGACCAGATTATCATGACCAGGACCAGACTTATGACCAGACTTGGATACCAGCCTAGTAACATGTAATAGGTTGCATATTTTGACATCAGTTGCTTGTTTACTGTTGTGGCATTTGCCTTCTACCTTTATTCGTGTTGTTATCATGTATATTACAGTTCAGTTATTTATCTTGTTATTCGGCATCTTATATCTGCAGTTGTTCTTTCTATTATTTATGCACTGTTTCTCTGCACGAGCTTTTCCCTTTACACACACACTCACCAGGTCGCATTCTGACGACCCTAGATTTGCACGTCCAGATATTGGACGGTTTGTTTCTCTTGTGCAGATGTTCTTTGCTCTCATATATAATGCGAGGAGCTTGAGTCCCTCTCTGTTTCTGGTATCCTCATTTCTGTTATATTCCTGTTACTTTCATGATTTTCCCTTTACCGCATTCAGCTGCCATTTTCTTGTCATTATTCATCTGCTATCATTGTGATTGTCATGGATATGTATTATTGCAGTGATTGATGATTATTATAGTTCTGATTTATAGCTTGTTCAGGCTAATTTAGGCTTAGCGTGTATACGTGGGGTATTTTTCTCGCGTATATACGTCGCCGACCTTCGTCGCGACTCCGCTCCCACATATTTTGGGAAGCGGGGCGTGACACTTACTCATCAGGCACGTCATCGTGGGAGTCAGATGTTAGAGTCGGTAACATCTTCAGAGAACTTTCAGTAAACTTGATTTCAACAAGCCACCTGGAAGACAGAGATGAAGAAATGATCCAGTCCGATGCATATCTTGGATCAAATACCTATACACTCTCTGGGATATTCATTTCGGACGCGAACCACCCACAGAAGATAAGGTCACCCAGATCAATCTGGGAGATGAGGCTAATACTAAGCCCATTAAGCGAAAGCTTATCATCCTCCAAAAAGGAAGATCTAATATCTCTTGTACGAGAGTCTATAGATGTTTTCGCTTGGAATTACGAGGATATGCCTGGGCTTGATCCTCGAGTAGCTATGCATCACCTCAACATTAACTCGGACGTGAAACCAGTTAAATAACAGCAGCGATGGTTCCGTCCAGAAATAATTGAAGCAATCCAGTCGGAAGTCAAAAAGCTTATAGACTCTGTCTTCATCAGGGAGGAACAATGCCCTGATTGGGTAGCCAATATCGTCCCCGTTACCAAGAAAAATGGGAAGATTTGAATTTGCATTGATTTTTGTGATCTACATGAGGCCTGTCCCAAAGACGAATTCCCTCCCCCGATCACGGATGTCATGATTGACAATACATATAGGTTTGAATGAATGTCCTTTATGGATGGATTCTCAGGGTACAATCAAATCAAAATGTATCATGATGATGAAAAGCATACTTCTTTAAGAACACCACTGGGGGTATATTGCTATATTGTCATACCCTTCGGACTAAAGAACGCGGGGCAATATATCAGAGGGCTATGAATGCAATTTTCTATGAGCACATACATAAAACAGTGGAATGCTACGTTGACGACATTGCAGTGAAAAGCCGCACCAAGGGCGATCACATAGCAGATCTGAAGATGGTATTTGATATCATGCGGGCACATCAGTTGAAAATGAACCCCACCAGGGGGTAGCTAGTGGTAAATTCCTAGGGTTTGTGGTGACATTCAAAGGAATTCACCTAGACCCAGAAAAAGTCCATGCTATCTAAGAGATGCAACCGAGGAATCTCAGGGAGCTTAGAGGATTGCAAGGGCGACTAGCGTACATCCGGAGGTTTATCTTAAATCTCTCCGGAAGATGCCAACCTTTCACCAAACTAATGAAGAAGGGCATCTCATTTATTTGGGACGATGCTTGCCAACACACGTTCGAGGAAATCAAACGATACCTCATGCAACCACCCGTCCTTACAGCCCCGGTTTCAGGAAAACCTTTCCTGATATATGTTTGAGTGATTGATCATTCCTTAGGAGCTTTACTAGCCCAAAATAATGATCAGGGACATGAGCAGGCAATCTACTATCTGAGCAGAACCATGATCGGAGCTAAACATCGGTACAACCCGATCGAAAAGGAATGTTTGGCATTGGTATTTGCCATCCAGAAAATGTGACATTACCTAGTGGGTCAAACCATACACGTCATATCAAAAGTCAATCCTTTAAGGTTGCTTATGATAAAGCCATCGTCACTAAATGGTCGACTGGCAAAATGGGCCATACTGCTTTCCCAATATGAGATATGCTTTCTACCACAAAAAGCTGTGAAGGGACAAGAGATGGCAGATTTCCTTGATGAACATCCAGATCCGAGATCGACCAAACTTTATGAGTCCCAGATGAGGTTGCTGAAGTTTGTCTGACTCAGACTTCTTTCGAAGGACAAGTATGGTAACTCTTCATCAACAGTGCATCAAGAACGGGTCCGCAAGAGAATATCGTAGCAGGAGTATGGGTAGTCCTTGTCTCCCCACAGAACTACGTAATCCCCTGTGCATTCTCATTAACTGAGCCATGTTCCAATAATGTAGCGGAATACAATGCTCTCTTGATCGGAATGCAAATCGCCGATGAGATTGACGTTAATAATTTTGAAGCATAGGTGACTCTAAACTCATCGTTAACCAAGTTCGCGGGGAGTACGAAGTCAGGCATGAAGACTTAGTACCCTATTTCAATGCAACTATCTGTATGGCTGAGATATTCAAAAACTTTTACATCGACCATGTACCACGCCAGCAAAATGCGCATGCAGATGCACTGGCATCTCTCGCTGCTTCCTTAGCTCTTCCACCTGGAGTAGTGATTGAAGCTTGAACCTGCACACAAAATATAAAATTTTAGAACTTCAAAATAGAGATGTGCAAGTGCTCAATTCTACCGCAATAGCAAGTGGCTATGCGGGTCGTGATCCACAAGGAGGGTTAGCGATAGAAGCGTTCAAGGTTTGTATTGAAATCTTTGTGAAGAAAAACGAAGGTTCTTCTTTGTTTTAAGAAATGAAAATGAAAAAGAGAGTTAGGTTAAAGTTAAAAAGAAGGCGATAGATGAGAAGGTGGAGAAAATCAGAAAATGACTATGTACAAAGAAAATGAAAGAGTGAAAGAGATTTAGAAGATGTCGAGTTGGTGATCTAAACTAAGAAAGAAAAGAAAGAAGATTAAAGAAGTACTCACCTAGTTTGGTTGATGACTTACCTGGAACCCTTGCATGTTCTACCTTGCTTCGGAGGCGTTCAACGCATAAGTCATAGGATCGAGCTCAGTCCCCATTCGCATTATATCATCAAGACGAACAAGAATGAAGTGATACGGATCTTGAGGAGGAGAACGTCATCATGAATAATCATTGGCACTCACGAAAACATTGTTATACTTATGCTTTTGGATTCACTTGCATTCTCATCAAAACCAAAAGAGGTAAAGTAGAAAGAAGAAGAAGAAAATGAAAGTAAAGAAGAACATAAAAAAAAATATTACCTTTTATTGCTTGAAACGATGGAAGAAAGGAGGAGGGTACATCGGTGTCACTCTCAACATAAGCCTCTCTCTCTTACTTACATGAATCTTAATCTAACCTAAGCTTACATACAAATTAAAATTACATAAAAAGAAAACAAAAACCTATACTACAAAGAATGAAAACTGGACTAAATCCTATCTCTGCATGGTCGTCCCATTTTCAGTGCAAATCCTGCCCTTTTATAGGCAAAAACCCAACCTACAGGAGAGGATAAAGATAGGAGGAGCAAATGCTCCCCTAACTCCATAACAGAGCCACGAAAACGCGGTTTTTCCCGCGTTTTCGCGGCCTTTCTGTGGCCAGGTGGCCACAGCCTGTTGGTGGAGCTCCCCGGCTTCGCGTTCTGGTTTTATCTTCAGTTGGATTTCTCGTTTAAGTCCGGGATTTTGACGAAATGGCCTTTGATCTTTACTTCAACCGATCGATTCTGGGAGGATTCTTCTCAACCGGTTTTCAACCTCTCTGATTTTGCCCTGATTCAATAGAGTTCGAATTAATTCTGATTTAATTCAGAATTTGGTGGGCTTTTGGGCTCATTTCTCTTCACTCTCCTTTAGGAATGGGCCTGCAAATAAATTAAACATTTAATTAGGACAATGCAGAGTTTATTCTATAATAAGTATGGAAATATGATAATAAATGTGCAACATTAGCGACCAATCACACCCCCATACCTATCTTTTGCTCGTCCTCGAGCAAAACAACTAAACTATACTAAGGATTATTATACCACTTTCGCAGGTCACGCGATTGTACTGAGCATGTGCAACAAGCCGTTAAACCTCTAGGTTTCCCCTAAAGGACGAGTTTTATCTCGTGAGGGTTTTCAGAGGATTACACCCACAAAATCCATAAAGAAAGAGAAACAAAGAGTTAGTATTTTCGAAATGCATTTTGAAAGAGAAAAATAATTGAAATATAATTGTAAGATTTAAGCAATCTATAAGTTATAGGAAAGCTGAATTTTTCATTCCTAAACTTAGTCTCTATTCAAAAATTTGTTATCAATCAAAGTAAGGAGTTAAATTGTACTTCTCATCTAGTCTATTACTTTACCCTAAGTCATATGCACCTTGTGACTGTGAAAATTTTGACTAAGGGTTCATTAACTCTAACTCTTATGCCTTATTTATTTATATACATATATTTTTTTGTGGTATTATTCCTTAGTTCTATTAGGCTTTCTAATCTGCCCATGTAACGAGCCTTTAATCGATGACTCCCAAACCAAACGGTCTTAGGGCACCGGGTGAGAAAACACCCCAAGGACTTAAGGACTCGAGCAAACAAGGCCACAAAACTAAGAATTTTATTATTTGAACCCCTTTTAGGCGTGAATACTTATGTTTTATTAGGCACAAATACCCAGCTTAATCAGAGGATTTTTATATTTTTTTTCTCAGACTTATCTAATCATCTTTCGCATAAATACTAAGGTTTGCTTAGGCCAAAGTACCTAGCTAATCAATAATTAGATTTGTTCATTTTTCATAGATTTTTTTTCTTTTATTTTATATATATAAGGCATAAGAATCTTTGTTTTTGAACCCTAAGTGTGTAAGTGTATGAAGTGTGCATATTTCATTAAGGTAAAGATCAAGACTAAATTACTTTGACAAATTATCTTCCTAACCCTAAAAATCAAACAAATAATCTTATTTTGACCAAATTTAAGAAATCCTAATTTTGATTTTCCTATTCCTTAAAATTGACTTAATTTCTTACAAAAAATATGTCAAAATATTGTTTCTATTTTCAAAAAGTTTTTAAAAATAAAGAAAATGTTAATTTTTTTAAATAAAGAGAAAAACCTAAGTTATGTTAGAACCCTCCCCCACACCTATCTCATGCATTGTCCTCAATGTATGAATTAATGCATAGATGCATGAAAAAGAAGAAAGGGAAGGAAAATGTTACCTTAAGGTGGTGGTTCCGGTGGTGGTCTGATTGGTCCACGAAATGCGGCCCAATCAACTATTCGTGGAGTTCGGAGAAACCCACCAGAAATTTCTCTAATATAACCCATTAAAATGATGTATCCATAAAGGATTTTTATTAAAAATTTAACCCATCTAATTTCCAAATTCCATATTTAATTTCGGAGTCAAATTTGTTAACCGCCTTGTCCCAAAATGGAGTGTCAAAAGATAGAATGATTGACTTAGACTCAGGAAGTACAGGAACTAATACCGACTCAGGAAGGTAACTTAAGTCAAGTAAAGGTTCAGGAGTCGAGATTGGTTCAAGAAGCGGGTCCAAGTCAAGAAGTTGAAACTCAAGTCCACATTTATTTTCCAACAATGGAATGTGACTTAATATTGGTGATTCAAGTTCAAAAATGATAGTTGTGGGAATCAAAACTGACTCTAAAATATTACTCAAGTCCGGTAACAAAACAGGAGTCAATATTGATTCGGGAATTTGAACTAGATCACAGATTTGAGAATCTAGGTCACATTTCTCATTGGGCTCAATATCATAAAAATGAGAACTTGCTAATTTGTCAATAGGACTTTCAAAAGTGTAAAATTGGTCAAGTTCAATATGATCATCAAAGATGGGTGATTCAATTTCATGATGAATTGGCACAGGATCCAATGTTGACTCGGAAAAAATGTTGAAATCAGGTGAAGACACCAGAGTCATAATTGAATCAGGAAGTAAAATTGAATCACTAAGTTGAGATTCATAATCATATTATTTTTAAGTTCAATTTCAGAAAAGGGATAACTTGCCAAACTGTCAATGTCACTTTCAAAATTTGTAGTTTGTGCAAGTTCAAATGATTGTGCTGAAATGGAACCTTGTGTTCCAAAACAACATGACTCTTTGGCTCTAACAGAATGGTTACTGACATCAGAACTGGTCACACGGTGAGAACGTAGAGATTGGACCATCATATCTATGTCGTGATTACGAGCATTTTGAGCCTGAGTGATGGCTTCAAGCATCTTTTCATAGTTGATAGGTTCATCGCTTTGTTGCGATTGGTCTTGAAAAGATGAAGTGTTGTTTTGGAATTGGTGGTAAAATTGTGAGTCCATCAGATTTTGTGATTGTGGTTTGGACTCACGCATACTCATTTCCAAAATTGATGGTCTTCTTTTTTGGACTGGTGGAACTGAGAATGAATCTTGGAAGTATTATGGACAAGGTGGATAAGGAGGACAAGTTGGTTGAAAATTGGACTCGGGGGAGGTGAATCCCCACTGACTCTGTGAAGAGTTGAAATTATTATGGAAATTATGGTTATAAGATTGGGGGCATGGGCTATATTGATTCGGATAAGACCAATCCGGCACACTATGTTGGTTAAAGTTATGATATGCCGGGTTGGTAATATCCGAAAAAGAGGTCGGTGTGTAATATGGATTACTATTAAAATTGGAAAACTTGTTATTATAAGCCATATCACACAATAAAATACAAACAAAGAAAAACAAACAAATAAGCACACAAAGAAAAAAAATCTTAAACTAAGTTAGGGTAGACCTATGACCTAGACAACTCCTAACTGGTTAGACTATCCACGGGAGGTATAATGTAGATTTTGACCACAAGCTAATCAGCCAGGTCAGGGCAAGATTGGTGGGAGGTTTTCTGTCAAAAGACGTTCCTTAATTAAATAACCACCAATCTTCGGGCTTTCGGCCCTTAATCCCTTTCCTAGACACTGATTTGGCAAGAGTCAAATTCCAACAGCCTTTGCCCCTTAGGATAATCTCCTAATTGAGTCCGAGATGTCCCTAGGGCCAACGTCGACTCAGTTTTTAGTTAGGCTCGGGTTAGTGAGTGCTTGAAATCTGATTTTTAGGCCAAGGAAGGGTGAATAAATCCCCACCTTATCTTGTTATGGGGTGGTGCCCTTAAGATCAGTTTGTGCAAGTGTACAAGATATGTAAACAAGATTCACTCAAAGCGATGTAAATCAACCAAGAGATGAGTCCTATTCTAAATGCAATGCGAACGTACCTTACTCCAGCACTCTTCAACAGTAAAGTAAATGAATTGAAAAGACACGTGCCTAAAATGCAAATGTCTAATCAATTTTTTAACTTTTTCAACAAGTATTTTACTGTTGGTTTATTAGCAGGTTCCTGATGATAGCATACAAGAAATAAAGTTTGCAGAAATTCTAATTTTGCAAAGCAAGCAGCCCTGCAAAAAGCCAGTCAGTAGTGAACTCTTCCTTGCCACGGAAACGCGGCTAGAGCCGAGCAAACGCGGCAATTCAGAGGGTACTTGGTCTCTATTTTCTAGAACAAAGGCCCAAGACCACTTATATGTTACTGCAATCTTTGTTTTCCTGCTTTTCCTGCCCTGTAATCTGCAACAAAGAAGAAAAATTCATTTTAGTTCAAAAATTCAATAAAAACCGTTACCCTCCCCGGCAACGGCGCCAAAATTTGATTGAAGCTTGAACCTGCACAAAAAATACAAAATTTTAGAACTTCAAAATAGAGATGTGCAAGTGCTCAATTCTACCGCAATAGCAAGTGGCTATGCGGGTCGTGATCCATAAGGAGGGTTAGCGATAGAAGCGTTCAAGGTTTGTATTGAAATCTTTGTGAAGAAAAATGAAGGTTCTTCTTTGTTTTAAGAAATGAAAATGAAAAAGAGAGTTAGGTTAAAGTTAAAAGAAGGCGATAGATGAGAAGGAGGAGAAAATCAGAAAATGACTATGTACAAAGAAAATGAAAGAGTGAAAGAGATTTGGAAGATGTCGAGTTGGTGATCTAAACTAAGAAAGAAAAGAAAGAAGATTAAAGAAGTACTCACCTAGTTTGGTTGATGACTTACCTGGAACCCTTGCATGTTCTACCTTACTTCGGAGGCGTTCAACGCATAAGCCATAGGATCGAGCTCAGTCCTCATTCGCATTATATCATCAAGACGAACAAGAATGAAGTGATACAGATCTTGAGGAGGAGAACGTCATCATGAATAATCGTTGGCACTCACGAAAACATTGTTATACTTATGCTTCTGGATTCACTTGCATTCTCATCAAAACCAAAAGAGGTAAAGTAGAAAGAAGAAAAAGAAAATGAAAGTAAAGAAGAACATAAAAAAAATATTACCTTTTATTGCTTGAAACGATGGAAGAAAGGAGGAGGGTACATCGGTGTCACTCTCAACATAAGCCTCTCTCTCTTACTTACATGAATCTCAATCTAACCTAAGCTTACATACAAATTAAAATTACATAAAAAGAAAACAAAAACCTATACTACAAAGAATGAAAACTGGACTAAATCCTATCTCTGCATGGTCGTCCCATTTTCAGTGCAAATCCTGCCCTTTTATAGGCAAAAACCCAACCTACAGGAGAGGATAAAGATAGGGGGAGCAAACGCTCCCCCTGACTCCATAACAGAGCCGCGGAAATGCAGTTTTTCCCACGTTTCCGCGGCCTTTCTGTGGTTAGGTGGCCACAGCCTATTGGTGGAGCTCCCCGGCTTCGCATTCTGGTTTTATCTTCAGTTGGATTTCTCGTTTAAGTCCGGGATTTTGACGAAATGGCCTTTGATCTTTACTTCAACCGATCAATTCTGGGAGGATTCTTCTCAACCGGTTTTCAACCTCTCTGATTTTGCCCTGATTCAATAGAGTTCGAATTAATTCTGATTTAATTCAGAATTTGGTGGGCTTTTGGGCTCATTTCTCTTCACTCTCCTTTAGGAATGGGCCTGCAAATAAATTAAACATTTAATTAGGACAATGCAGAGTTTATTCTATAATAAGTATGGGAATATGATAATAAATGTGCAACATTAGCGACCAATCAAGTAGTAGAGAAAATACTTGTTTACAGTTACGACTTGTATTTGTTGGCCCAAAGGCCCATCACTCTAGTTTTGATGATGATCAACTCATGTAATTACAGTACTAATGATTTTATATTTATTTAGTCTCAGATTTGTGATCAAGATCTTAGTAAGTGTGTAGCTTCAACAAAGGATTTAAAGTCAAGTTTTGGAGCTAGCACGGTTTGATTCAAGAGCCTATGCACCAAGACCACATCAAGTACTCAAGAGGAGTTTAGCTCCTTGGATCAAGTTTGGACCAAGTCAAGAAGATGAGAAGACTTCAAGTGAAGCCCTTCAAGATCAAGACTTGAGTCTAGGTTTGTTTTTATTAAGATTTTGTTTTAGTTAAAATGTAAAGGATAGAATAGTTGGTGGATTGCTCAAGTTACCATATACACACACACTCTTAATTTAGATGAGTTTTCATATAAGTTTTTATTTTGTAAAATATAAAAGAGTTTTTATTTTGGAAAAATACCGTTTTGGTTTTTGGTATTCAAAGTATACACGTGTTTTTAACCAAAATCGTTTTAGAGCTTATTGTCAAAAACATAGATATTTCATCATGTATGTGTAGTGGATCATATCCATACACTCTATGCTTTCAAAGTGTTTAAAATATCTTGTTTTTATATTTGGAGAAGTTTTGGAAAAACCAATTTTGGAAAAATACAGTTTTTGTTTTTAGCCAAAATTTATAAGTTACAAAAATAGTTCAAATTGTTTGTAACATGTCTTGATTTTGCTCAAACATGTTTGATTATCAAAGTATAATATTGAAAATATTTTTGTAGATTTTTGGTGATTTTATGGGTTTTATTTGTGTCAAAATACCAAGTTTTCTTTTCCCAAAAATGTCCTGTCTGGCTTCTGCCGGTCGACCGGACCGGTCGACCGAGCTTGGAGTCAGTCGACCAGGACGGTCGACCGACGTACACAGAACGTGCACGCCAGGTCTGCTGGAGGGCCGGTCGACCGACCCGGTCGACCGCCAGAGAGCTTCTGCTCTCTGGAAAGCCCCGGTCAACCGGGCCGGTTGACCGGCAGAGAGCTTTGCTCTCTGTTCCAGGCAGCGGTCGACCAGGCCAGTCGACCGAGGTTCCAACGGTCAGAATTCTGACCATTGGCGGTCGACCGGGTCGGTCGACCGCCAACCGTCAGGGCTGAAAAAAATGCCCCAACAGCTAGTTTTTCTAGCCCTATAAAAGGAGGGCTTTTGGGACTATTTTTAAGAAGATTTTTCAAGTGGTTTTGCACCAGTTTTTACTACATCTTTTAAGAGGTTTCTCCACTTGTTTTGAGAGCAAATATTTCCAATCAAAAGGGGAGTTTATCAAGAGTGTTTTAAAAGTGATTTTCTTGAGTTTTCCTCCACCATTTCAATCCTAGTTTTCTCACACAAACACTTGAGCTATCCATTGCTACATCTACCTATAGGAGTGTTATTGTGAGAGTGTTTATTGGTGATCAAAGTGTTTAGATCACCAAGAGATCTTTCTTGTACTTTGAGGAGGCGGACTTGCGGGTTCGCGGTGTTTCGAGTTCGTGTGTGAACTCTTTGTTTGAGGTGCGGCCTCGGCAAGCTAGTGGGCTTGCGGTGTGTTCTTGCGGGAACAAGAGAGGGACTAGAGAGTCCAAAGAGCTTGTAGGTGTTGTGGCACCAAGTGATCCGGTAGGATCAATTTTAGTGGAAATCCTTCATAGTGTTGAAGGCGGGGACGTAGAGCAAGTGTGCTCGAACCTCGAAACAAATCTCCCGTGTTTGCGATTGCTCTCTCTCTCTATCTCATACTTGTCTTTATATCTTACATGCTATTATTTGTCTTTATCTTTATATGCTTGATATATTGTGTGCTTATTGTTATATGCTTGGGGATTGTTTGCTAACACTTATATTCAACCAAGAGAGCCAATGCTGCACCTCAACTCTTATTTAGAGGAATCTTGAGGAGTTAGTCCAGAGCCCTTCACGGGGAATCCGGCTACACTCTTGTATTATACGTGGTGTTTAGTTTAATAAGTTTTAATTCCGTATTAATTGACCATTAGATTAGCCATCACCTATTCACCCCCCTCTAGGTGATTTACAATTGGTATCAGAGACAAGTGCTCTTGATTTGGGTCTTACAACCTAGAGTTAAATATCCTCATTTTTTAGCTAATCACAATATTTGTACACACACCATGGATTTCATGTCACCTCCCACGTTTGACATTCTTAACAACCAAACTTGAAAAGTTAAGATGTCCTTATACCTCAAAGCCCTAAGAATTCATGTTTATTTTGCCACTACTAAAGATTCATATTGTTTAAATGGCAAAAATATTGAGGCTAATGCAAAAGCCCTACATGCTTTTAGATCTACCTTAAATGATGATTATTTATCTTGGGTTGCTAATCTTGATTCGGCTTTTGTAGTTTGGAATGCCATTCTCTCCCTTGGCGAACAAGAACAATATTATGCGGGGAGCGATTCGGATGTTGGAAGTGACGCTTCCAACGTGTGCTACATGGTCCAAGGGGATAAACCCCTTTAGGTAACTACCGAATCCGAGGTAGAAGAAGATGTTGATATGTCTTATGATGAGCTTGAATCACTTTGTCAACAACTTCTAGAAAAATATGAATTGCTTAAAAAGGATAATAAGAATTTGAAAAAGAAATTTGATTGCATGATAAAAGAAAATGATTCTTTTAAAAATAAAGTTGCATACTTTGAAAAGAAAATAAAATTTTGAAAAATGAGAATGTTTCCTTGCTTTCTAAATTGAATGATCTTTGTGAAGGAAACACCACTTTGAAAAATAAAATTGTCTTGGTGGAAAAACAAAAGGAAATTGCTTTGCATGAAAACACTTCTTTAAAAAGAAAATTGTTGAAAAAGAAAAAGAAAATATTTCTAAAAGGAATAAGAAAAATGATTCTCATTATCACCATGCTTTACATGCAACTATTAATCAAAATGAGATTAAATCATTGAAAAATAAAATAAATTGTTTGAGCTCAACTTTGAGCACATGTGCATTTAATCACAAAAGATTGGAATCCTTGTTTCAAAAGAAATAAGTTCCTCATGTTCATGCACAACACCCACATCATGCATATGCACACTTTGCATGCCACAATCACACTCATACACATGTGCATAGTAGAGTGTACAAGTGTACACATTGTGGCCGCAAAGGCCATTTAGCAAGATTCTGTTATGATAGAATAAATTCTTCTAATTTTGCTAATAATAAAAATGTTTGGGTTCCTTACAATGCTAACCCTCAAGGACCCAAAAGAAAATGGGTACCAAAATCCCCACCTTGTGTATTTGATGTAGGTGCGGGCTCTCACAAAACGTGAGAGGGTTGGTGCCTTGGTGGTGGATGCATGGACTTGATGAACACATATATTGATGCACCGCTATCAAGGAGGTTTGGTGGGACAACCACCATGTTTTGGAGACTTAGAGTATAGATCTTATGGTTTGGTAACTATCTCTAAACTCCTAGTTTAGTTTACATGCTTTTTATTGATGATTTCTTTAGCATGTTCATGTTTTTGTGCTTCATGTGGTAAATACTAGTTTAAATGTAGTTTTTATCAAATCTTCGATAGATACATGTACAAGTAGTGAGCGACATTTGATTCATATACGTTTGCACTTCATTATTCATTTGTACTCACTATATGCACATGTATAGCCTAGTTTTGATGATTTTTTCATTTACACTTGTTTTGCCGATTTTCATGTTTTACTTCATGTATATGGTATTTTTAGTCAAAATCATACATATACCTAGAAGTTTGTTTTTAAGATGAAAAATGAATTTTTATGATTTTCATCTTTAATTGAAAATTTAATTTTCATGTTTGAGCTTCATTGATTATCTTCATGGAATATGCTAATTACATAATTTTTGTGCACTCACACTTTATTTGTTTATTCATGACTTTGTTTCATGATCATTTTGAGCTTTATGGACTTTGAGTGTCAAATTTTGTGTATCTAGTATGTTTCTTGATACATATGATTTGGTTTCATGTTTTGAAGGATCTTTAACTAGTTTTTTAAAAATTACTTTTAACTAGTTATTTATTCTTCATTTGGTAGTGTTTTCACAATAAAAATATTTTCAAAATCCTATTTTTGAAAACCCCTACCAATCCTTTTAATGGGAGGACGAATGGGCGATTATGCCTTGTAAGCTTTATTAAAAATCTTTTATCTTGAGCATATAAAGGTGGTAGTTATGAGTTATATACTTGATTTACATTGTTATTTTCAATTGGTATCTCAATTGATATTTTTTTGTATATACTCTTATTTTGTTTCCTATATATGTATGCTTCATAATTTTCATAATATCAATTCCTATTGGTATTGTCTTTTCCATACATATACATGTTTTGAAAATCAAGCACAATCAAATACATATATTTTCAAGATATTTACATGTTTAAAGCACAAAGTATGTTTATGCTAAGCTTAATTCAAATCTTAATTTTCAATTGATTTCTCAATTGATATTTTTATATAAGCTTATGTATTATCTTCAATTGGTATTTTTTTACAATTGATATTTTTTTATTGATATCAAAATGTACAATATGTTCAATTGGTATCTATTGATCTATTTATTTCAATTGGTATCCAAGAAAATTTATATTGGTATCAAAATATAAAATACTTTCTTTCATTGGTATCAAGATCACAATTTGTATCAAAATTTCATTGTTATTTCAATTGATAAAATGTTTCAATTACAATTAAAATCATAGTTTGTAATGTTTATTTACAATTGATATCTTAAAATTTGATTTATTAAGATATCTCAAAATTTGTTTCATTGAGAAAATTCAAAATTTTATAAGAAATATTAAAAATGTTTTGATGTGTATTTCCTATATGCAAGGGAGCTTAACATCTCTTCTATATATAGATTCATGTTGAGTGTATCTTATATTGAGGAGCTTGAAAACTCTTCTTTATGCGGTACACGTGTGTAGGGGGAGCTTCACATCTCCTCTTATGCATTGCATATTATATGTTATGTGAATTAGGGCTTGTCATCCCTTCTTCATGTAATGCATGTATGTAGGAAAGTTAACTTAGCGTCTTCCTCTTCATAAATGTATATCGCATATATCTCTTTATTGATTGATTTGAGTTCACATCTTTGAGGGGGAGAACATTGTTTTGTGTTTACTTTAACCCCTTTGTTGATGATTGACAAAAAGGAAAAGAAGTATTTTAGTATATATGCATGTTTTTCTTGCTTTATACATAAAGGAGGAGTGCACGTTTTCCTTGCTTTATACATAAAGGAGGAGTAGAATTTTTGTTTATGCATATTACATTGTTTTGCAAATAGGAGAAAAAGAATTTGATGTGTTTCATACTTGTTTATGCATGTTTGTCTCCTTATATTTTCATACATGTTTATGAGCTTTCATTGCATATTTATTTATTTTTTGTTATGCATGAGTTAAGGGGGAGCTTCTTTGAAGATTTACTTTAATACATGCATATAGAACTCCATGAGTTTTGTCATCATCAAAAAGGGGAGATTGTTGGCCCAAAGGCTCATCACTCTAGTTTTGATGATGATCAACTCATGTAGTTATAGTACTAATGATCTTGTGTTTATTTAGTCTCTGATTTGTGATCAAGATCTTAGTAGGTGTGTAGCTTCAACAAAGGATTTAAAGTTAAGTTTTGAAGCTAGCACGGTTTGATTCAAGAGCCTATGCATCAAGACCACATCAAGTACTCAAGAGGAGTCTAGCTCTTTGGATCAAGTTTGGACCAAGTCAAGAAGATGAGAAGACTTCAAGTGAAGCCCTTCAAAATCAAGACTTGAGTCTAAATTTGTTTTTATTAAGATTTTGTTTTAGTTAAAATGTAAAGGATAGAATAGTTGGTGGATTGCTCAAGTTACCATATACACACACACACTCTTGATTTAGATGAGTTTTTATATAAGATTTTTTATTTTGTAAAATATAAAAGAGTTTTCATTTTGGAAAAATACCGTTTTGGTTTTTGATATTCAAAGTATACATGTGTTTTTAACCAAAATCGTTTTAGAGCTTATTATCAAAAATATAGATATTTCATCATATATGTGTAGTGGATCATATCCATACACTCTATGCTTTCAAAGTGTTTAAAATATCTTGTTTTTATATTTGGAGAAGTTTTGGAAAAACCAATTTTGGAAAAAAACAGTTTTTGTTTTTAGCCAAAATTTATAAGTTATAAAAATAGTTCAAATTATTTGTAACATGTCTTGATTTTGCTCAAACATGTTTGATTATCAAAGTATAATATTGAAACTATTTTTGTAGATTTTTGGTGATTTTATTGGATTTTATTTGTGTCAAAATACCAAGTTTTCTTTTCCCAAAAATGTCCTGTCTGGCTTCTGCCGGTCGACCGGACCGGTCGACCGAGCTTGGAGTCGGTCGACCGGACGGTCACCGACGTGCACAGAACGTGCACGCCAGGTCTGCTGGAGGGTCGGTCGACCGACTCGGTCAACCGCCAGAGAGCTTCTACTCTCTGAAAAGCCCCGGTCGACCGGGCCGGTCGACCGGCAGAGAGCTCTACTCTCTGTTCCAGGCAGCGGTTGACCGGGCCGGTCGACCGAAGCTCCAACGGTCAGAATTCTGACCGTTGGCGGTCGACCGCCAGCCGTCAGGGCTGAAAAAATGCCCCAACGGCTAGTTTTTCTATCCCTATAAAAGGAGGGCTTTTGGGACTGTTTTTAAGAAGATTTTTCAAGTGGTTTTGCACCAGTTTTTCCTACATCTTTTAAGAGGTTTCTCTACTTGTTTTGAGAGAAAATATTTCCAATCAAAAGGGGAGTTTATCAAGAGTGTTTTAAAAGTGATTTTCTTGAGTTTTCCTCTACCATTTCAATCCTAGTTTTCTCACACAAACACTTGAGCTATCCATTGCTACATCTACCTATAGGAGTGTTATTGTGAGAGTGTTTATTGGTGATCAAAGTGTTTAGATCACTAAGAGATCTTTCTTGTACTTTGAGGAGGCGGACTTGCGGGTTCGCGGTGTTTCGAATTCGTGTGTGAACTCTTTGTTTGAGGTGCGGTCTCGGCAAGCTAGTGGGCTTGCGGTGTGTTCTTGCGGGAACAAGAGAGGGACTAGAGAGTCCAAAGAGCTTGTAGGTGTTGCGGCATCAAGTGATCTGGTGGGATCAATTTTAGTGGAAATCCTTCATAGTGTTGAAGGCGGGGACGTAGAGCAAGTGTGCTCGAACCTCGAAACAAATCTTTCGTGTTTGCGATTGCTCTCTCTATCTCTTACTTGTCTTTATATCTTGCATGCTAATATTGTCTTTATCTTTATATGCTTGATATATTGTGTGCTTATTGTTATATGCTTGGGGATTATTTGTTAACACTTGTATTCAACCAAGAGAGCCAACGCGGCACCTCAACTCTTATTTAGAGGAATCTTGAGGAGTTAGTCCAGAGCCCTTCACGGGGAATCCAGCTACACTCTTGTGTTATACGTGATGTTTAGTTTAATAAGTTTTAATTTCGCATTAATTGACTATTAGATTAGCCATCACCTATTCACCCCCCCTTCTAGGTAATTTACAGTATTGCCCAAGAATCACTTTTGAATATCACCAAAAGCCGACAGGAGAATGTCAAGCTAAGGAAGCTCTAGAGACTTCAGCAGGTCCAGAGCTCAGGGATTGGTGATTCTCGTACATCGACTATGCATTGTACGACATCCTGCCTGAGGATCTCAAAGAGGCGGCTGCCATTAGAAGGAAAGCCCCCAAATTCTACTATAATGTGATCACACGAACACTGTATCGCCGATCGCATGATGGAATCCTCCTCCACTATCTGTCACAAAAGGAGGCACAGGAAGTACTCAAAGAAGCACATGATGGCTTGTGTGGAGCTCATCATCCTGGTCCGAAGATTGGAGATCGACTCCGAAGATTGGGATATTATTGGCCTAAGATGATCCTGGACGCCATCACTTACGATAAACGATGTCACGCTTGTCAGGTCCATGGTGACTTCATCCATCAAGCACTAAGATATCTTCGCTCTATAACCTTAACCTGGCTATTGAGATGTGGGGGATGGTCGTGGTTGGTCCAATCAGCCCACCTTCATCCAAAGGACATCGGTTCATCTTAGCTATAGCCAACTATTTCTCTAAATGGGCTGAACCTATTCCCTTGAGGGAGGTAGAAGCATCTGACATGGTCAAATTCAGTAAACATCACGACGGATTGTTCATGATAATGGGCCCCAGTTCGTCAGCCAGGCTTTTCAGAGATTCTCCAACAAGTTCAGGATCCACAGTGTGTCTTCAACAGCATACTATCCAACCGCTAGTGGCCTTCAGAAGATTTCAAAAAAACTATTAGAGAACTTCTCAAGAAATTTGTCTCAAAAAGCCAACGCGACTGGGACGACAAATTAGGTGAATGCTTATGGGCCTATCGCACGACAATTCGAACCCCAACTATAGCTACACCATTCTCCTTGGTATATGGCTGTGAAGTCGTACTCTCATTAGAAATCCAAATCTCATCTCTACGCGTTGTCCTGACGGCAGAGATGACAAATGAAGATAAGCATCAACTGCGACTCCAAGAGCTGGAGGTTTTGGATGGTAAATGCATGCAAGCTCAACAGCAAATCGAGCTCTATCAAGCTCGAATTACCAGAGCCTTCAACAAGAAAGTCAAGGAGCGGACTTTCAAGAAAGGCGACATTGTCTTAGCCATCAAAAGACCCATGGTAGTGACACATAAGACAAAAGAAAAATTCCAATCTAAATGGGAAGAACCATTCGTAATGGAGTCGGTCTCGGTCTACTCGAATGGAGCATACCGTCTTATAACCTTAGACGGTGATATGCTCATGATGCCGATTAACGGCAAATTCTTGAAGAAATACTATCCTTGATAGCATTCTCCTCTTGATCAGTTAATACTATACCTCCAATCAAAACCCCAGATCTAAGATATTTAGGGAACGCCAAAGAAGACCTTCTTTCTTCCTTCACCGGATCATATCACAGTCGATCGGCATCGAGCCGACTGGGCGTTGATTACATCGTGATCCATGATGTAAACATTGAAGAAGAAACAAAATGCAAGACTTCAATTTTGAATTTGTTACTCTTCTCTAGTGTACCTATGAACATCCGATGCTTCCGATGGTTAAGGGTAGAGGAAAATGTTGGTTTTTAAGTCCAACATAAGTCTTTAACAATTCCTCATGCTGAGGGAAATAGCATGGCTAGCCCAGATCAAACAGTAGTTGGTAAAGGCACACCAAATCTGTTGATAGATGAGGGTTTGTTGAAAATCCTAAGGGACTTGGTCTCATCCTGTCCTCCAAAAATCTCCTACCAATTCTCCCCCATAGATTAGTAGGACCACAAAAACACCTGTGTTCATTTCTCTGACAAATGAGTTGGGACTTGTCGCGTTAACAGTAAACCTCCGACAAGCCGGTTTCCCAATCCCTAGTGGGTTCAGTCAAGTTAATATTAAACCTCTAATAATAAAATTCATTAAAAATCCTCGTTGTTATGTTAATACTACACCTCTAATGGCGAATCTCCCATGTCTCAAGGAAATCAACGATTGTCACGTTAATATTAAACCTCTGACAATTTATTTCACTTTCCACCAAAATCCCCTACCAATTCTCTACCATAAAGTGGTAGGTCCACAAATGCAATCATTGTTATGTTAACACTACACCTCTGACAATAAAAATTTTCAATACTCCTTAGTGAGTACAAACTTCACTTGTCTCTCCTCTACATGGAGTCACAAATCGCCAAACTTGTCAAGTTAACACTACACCTCTGACATTCCAAATTTCACTTGTCAATTCTCATCAATAGAATGACAAGTCCTCAAAATTGCTCCTATCGCAAACCAATTTCAGTCAAGTTAATACTAAATCTCTGACAAATTACTGTTAAGTTTAACATCATACCTCTGACACTGATTAAGTTGCTATCAAGTTCAATTTTAAACCTCTGAAAGGCACTTTTCTTCAAGCTTCCATATCGAAGCTGAGATGAGTGATGCTAAGTTTAACATCACACCTCTAGCATCCAGTCCATTGTTAAGTTTAACAATACACGTATGATGATAACTTTCCCTCGAACTTCTCTATCGAAGTCGAGATGGCTAATGCTAGGTTCAACATTACACCTCTAGCATTATTTTCACTGCCAAGTTTAACACTACACCTATGACAGTGATGTTTCAGTTTTCCTAAATGAAGCTGAAAATCCCATGGAGCTAAGTTAACGTTACACCTCTAGCTTACGTTCTTGTCAAGTTAATACCACACCTCTGTAAGATCTAATTCAACCCGTTAAGTGAATACCACACCTCTGACGGTAAAGATTCTTCTAAATCCCCAACGGATTTGGATTCACTTGTCATTCTCATCCAAGATTGGTATGTCCACAGAAACTAACCTACTCCTGTCAAGTTAATATCACACCTCTGACAGTAATTGTAAAATTTTCTTCTCGGCTTGCTTCTACTTGTCTGATTTTCAATGCAAAAAGGAATTCAAGACATGTAGAAGACAAAGAAAAGTTTCATTTTTATTGATATTCAAACATATGAAAGTGATACAAGACGCTCTCTTATACAATAAGATTAAGTGTTACAATAAAAGAGTACAAGAAGTCCCTCTCTCTCAGCGAAAAGTTGCACTCACTTCTCAAAATATTTACACCACTCCAGATACAAGATGTTTGGAAGAGCGCCGAAGAAAGACCTCTCTCTTCTTCCACTGATCATGTCGCAATTAGTGTTGAGATGACCGAGTGCTGATTACATTATGATGCATGATGTAAACATTGAAGAAGCTCATCGCTAACTGAGAATGATTGAGATTTTGATAATTGAAATAAAGTTCAGAATTCTTAGTCTCAATGCGAATCCGCTGTAGCAAGGGCTCAAGCGGGTCGTGATCCTCAGGGAAGGATGCGATGAAAGCTTTTCGACTCGATTCCTCTGTATGCTTCAAGTAAGAAAAGAGAGATTAGATTGGTGATGAAAATATGAGATTAAATACGTGATTTTGCTGATCTTCTACCACAACCCTATTGCAAGTTAAGGAGCTAGATCTTCATCTTAAGATGTAGGTGATTCACCCTAGGTCATTACAAATAATTCAAGCAAGAAAAATCAATACTAGACTTCTAGCAAAGTTACATTATTAAAAGCCAAACTATGGTTCATCCTAACATCTAAGTACAGCCTAATAAAAGACGAATCTTAAATTTATGCCGTCCTAGTTCTTAAGTTTGAAGTCATGAGAGGTCTTTTTAATATGCAACTTATATTAGGAATTCTAGGTATTTGTTTAATCTTCAAGAAAAGTTGTTTTTAACCCTAGGGTTTCTATAGATGTTCATTAATCCGATCTAGACTTAACTGCTCTAGGGTTGCTTTAAGAATCTCAGCAAACCACTAGAGAGATTTAGTTCTTCATTATTTTTTTTCTTTTCAAATTATTTATTTTTTTTATTAGTTTTTTATGAGAAAGATTGCAAAGAAAAGAAAAACGAAAACAAGAAGAGATCACAGATTAAAACAAAGAGAGATCACAAAAGAAATAAAGTAAAGTTGCAGAAATTAAAAGAGAACAAAAGAGTGACCTTTATTTCGTTGAATCTCCGGTTACACAATCGTCTCCTTCTTCTCCACAAATAGCATGAAATAAAAATTACAACTTGTGTAGAAATTTAGAAAAATAGCTAAAGAAACCCTAGTCGTCTCTGCATGCCCCTCCCTGTTGTGACTGCTCGGATATTTATAGTGCAGAATGTAGAGGAGTCCCGGATAGAGTTGCCAACGAAATCTGGTAGCCAGATAACGTCAAAAAGCCGCGCCCTTGCCGCGCTTCCGCGGCACTTTTGTGGCTTCTGGCCGCGCGCTTTGGCGCGTGGCCTCTCCTGGTCCTTCCATGTGGGCTTCTGCTTCTAGAAGTGTGATCCTGGCCTTTTAATCTGGATTTTCGAGATAACTTAGTAATCAAGTTATCCTTAATCCAGATTTCTTCAAATCTTCTTCCCACGAATTTCCTTCTTATCTTGGCCTTTTATCCTCATCCTGCAGGTGTTTAGAGCTGGATAGAAGTCTATCCTTCCCTAATCTCTGATATTTGCAACTTTTAGCCCTTGTATTTGCATTTTGACTCTTTGTATTTGCGCTTTTTCACCTGGGCTTCAAACATGGGCTTGGATCTGGGCTTTTGGGCTCTTTAAGCTTTATTTCTTATAAAATAAGAACTCGAGGCCTGCACACAATAAATCACAAAATATTAATAAATGTGCATTATAATATGAATAAACGTGCGAATGTGATGGTAAATATGATGACAATTATGCAATTTTTCACTACTATCACACCCCCACACTTATCTTTTTGCTCGTCCTCGAGTAAAAATCAAAAGAAAAGGAAAATCTAACCTAGCTAACTCACTTTCATAGGAATCACGGTTGCACTTAGCATGTGCAACAAGCCGTTAAACCTCTAGGTTACCCTAGAGGACGAGTGTTGTCTCGTGAGGGTTTTCAGCGGATTACACCCACAAAATCCATAAAAAGGAAAATATTTGAATTATTATTGAAGAGACTAAGTAGTCTATAAGTTTTAGGATTATCATTTTTATTCATTCTTCAAACCTGGTCTTTATAAAGTCAATTGTTATTCATTTTAGGTAAGGGTTAAAATTGAATTTCTAATATAGTCTTTTTCGTTACCAAAAGTCATACGCACCCTTGTGAATCTAGGAATTCCTTAACTTGGACACTCATGCCTCTTTATTATTTTTATAACATCATCTAATTTTCTTTCGTGTAAGTATCAAGGCTTCTTGAGGCCCTCATACCTAACTAATTGACTATTAGATGTGTTAATATATATATATATATATATATATATATATATATTTTTTTTTTGGCATGTATAACTCATCTAATTTTCTTTCGTATAAGTATCAAGGCTTCTTGAGGCCCTCATACCTAACTAATTGATTCTTAGATGTGTTAGTACATATGTAATATTTCTTAGTTTTCTTAGGCTTTCTAATCCACCCATGTAGCGAACTTAAAGTCGATGACTCCCAAACCGGTTGGCTTTAGGGCACCAGGTGAGAAAACACCCCGCGGACTCAATTCGAGTGAACTAGGCCCCAAAACTAAGGACTTTATTTTATTTACTCACCTTTAGGCATGAATACTTATGCTTCTTGAGGCACATGTATCAGCTTAATTGGTGATTTTTTTTTTTTTTTTTTATATATATGAGGCACAAGGTCTTTGTCTTAGAATCCTAGATATGCATTTGGTATGCACATTTCATTAAGGTAAAAATCAAGACTAATTATTTATTCAATTTCTCTCCTATACCTAAAAATTAAACAATTTATTTATTTTGACCAAGTTTTTAGAAATCCTAATCATGATTTTCCTAATTCTTAAAACTAACTTAGATTTCTTGCAAAAAATAAGTCAAAGTATTATCCTTTTTAAAAAAATTTTTTTTTTTTTATATAATTTTTTTTATTTTTATTTTTTTTAAAAGAAAATAGAATAAATAAAGAGAAAAATATTTTTTTTTAATTTTTTTCTTTTTTTTTACATCTATTTTTTTTTTTTACATCTATTTTACATACCCTTCCCCCACACTTATTTCATGCATTGTCCCTAATGTATGAATGAAATGTATGCATGCATGAACTGGCAGAACGATACAATTACCGATACAGTGGGTCGGAAAGACCCATGGCCACATTAACTTCCGGTACCGACTCCAAAAATATCTTAAGACGTTGACCATTTACCTTGAATGCATTGCCATTTTTGGGATCGTAGATCTCTATGGCTCCGTGTGGAAACACCGTCTTAACAATGAATGGTCATGTCCATCTTGACTTCAATTTGCCGGGAAAGAGATGAAGTCTAGAGTTGTAGAGTAAAACTTTTTGTCCTTGGACAAAAGTTTTTCTCGTGATGAATTTATCGTGAAAAACCTTAACTCTATCCTTCGCAATCTTTGCATTCTCGTATGCATCATTCCTCAACTCCTCTAGTTCAGAAATTTGTAATTTCCGAAACTCACCGGCCTTATCTAAATCGAAATTTAGCTGCTTAATTGCCCAAAGGGCCCGGTGTTCTAGCTCGACAGGAAGGTGGCAAGCCTTTCCAAAGACCAGTCTGTAGGGAGACATTCCTAGAATCGTCTTAAAGGCAGTCCTATATTCCCATAGGGCATCCACCAGTTTGGTGGACCAGTCCTTCCTATTCTGATTCACAGTCTTCTCTAAAATGAGCTTGACTTGTCTATTAGAAACTTCTACCTGCCCGCTAGTTTGAGGATGGTAGGGCGTAGACAACTTGTGGGTAATGGCATATTTTCGCATAAGAGCTTCAAAAGTTCTATTGCAAAAATGTGTGCCATTGTCGCTAATGATGGCTCGAGGGATTCCAAAGCGTGAGATGATATTATCTTTCAAGAATTTGACAACAACTTTGTTGTCATTTGTCTTGCAAGGGACAGCTTCTACCCACTTTGACACGTAGTCTACGGCCAACAAGATGTACTGGTGCCCAAACGAATTCGGGAAGGGTCCCATAAAATCGGTGCCCCATACATCGAAAAGTTCTACTTCTAGAATGGGATTTAGGGGCATCATATTTCGTTTGGAAATTCTTCCTATCATTTGACATCTTGTGCAAGTTTTGCAATACTCAAATGCGTCTCTAAACACAGTTGGCCAATAAAAGCCACTTTGCAGAATTTTCTCGGCAGTTTTGCGGGGACCAAAATGTCCACCGCAAGCGAACTCATGACAAAAAGCTAGCACGCTTCTAGTCTCCTCGTCGGGGACACATCTCCTAATGATTTGGTCGCTACAATATTTGAAAAGATAAGGATCTTCCCACATGTAATACCGAACTTGAGACAAGAATCGGTATCTATCCTGTTTAGACCAACTAGGTGGTGTTTGGTTTGTGACTAAGTAATTTACTATGTCAGCAAACCATGGCTCCTTAGAGATGGCTAGAAGTTGCTCATCGGGAAAATTGTCATTGATGGGCAGCTCGTCAGAAGGTGCGTTTGGCACACGAGAAAGATGATCAGCTACGACATTTTCGACACCTTTTTTATCTCGAATTTTGAGATCGAATTCTTGAAGGAGAAGGATCCAACGAATGAGTCGGGCCTTCGCATCTTTTTTAAGCATAAGGTATCGAAGAGCAGAATGGTCGGTGAAAATCGTGGTCTTGGTCCCAAGTAGGTATGGGCGGAATTTCTCCAAAGCGAACACTACTGCCAAGAATTCCTTCTCGGTTGTAGTATAGTTCATTTGGGCGTCATTGAGCGTCCTACTCGAATAATAGATCACGTGCTGCTTGCTGTCCTTACGCTGTCCTAAGACAGCACCTATCGCAAAATCTGAGGCATCGCACATGATCTCAAAAGGCTTGGACCAGTCCGGAGGTGAGATGATAGGAGCAGAGATAAGTTCCATTTTCAATTTCTCCCATGCAGTATGGCACCTATCATCAAAGATGAAGGACACGTCTTTAGCTAGAAGGTTTGTAAGGGGTCTAGCAATTTTGCTAAAGTCCTTAATGAACCTACGATAAAATCCGGCGTGTCCTAAGAAAGACCGAATGTCCTTCACGCATCGCGGAAGTGGAAGTTTCGCTATGATCTCCACCTTGGCCTTGTCTACCTTAATCCCTTCCCTAGATATCTCGTGACCTAGGACAATCCCATGTTGCACCATGAAGTGACACTTTTCCCAATTTAGGGTCAAGTTCTTTTTGTGCACCTACTCAGCACTAGCTCCAAGTGATGGAGACACTGGTCAAATGAATTTCCATAGACGGAGAAGTCGTCCATGAAAATTTCTAAGAAACGCTCAACCATATCAGAAAACAGGCTTAACATACAACGTTGGAATGTGGCGGGGGCATTGCACAAGCCGAAAGGCATTCGACGGTAGGCAAATGTCCCAAATGGGCACGTGAACGTTGTCTTCTCTTGATCCTCCGGGGCTATAGGAATTTGGTTATACCCTGAATAACCGTCCAAAAAGCAGTAATACTCATGACCTGCTAATCTTTCCAACATTTGGTCAATGAAAGGTAGGGGAAAATGATCTTTCCTAGTGGCTGTGTTCAACTTGCGGTAGTCTATGCATACTCTCACCTTGGTAGGCAATCGTGTTTGCACTAACTCATGCTTGTCGTTCTCTACCACAGTAAAACTAGACTTCTTAGGGACCACATGCATTGGGCTAACCCATTCGCTATCGGAAATGGGATAAATGATCCCATTATCTAACAGTTTCACTATTTCGGCGTGTACAGCCTCCTGCATGAGTGGGTTTAGCTTACGCTGTGGATCCCTCTTCGGTCTAACCCCTTCCTCTAGATGGATACGATGCTGGACTATCGTAGGGCTCAGTCCCTTGATATCTGCCATAGTCCAACCAATGGCTTCCCTATGTCTCCTAAGGGTTGCCAGCAGGTCCTCCTCTTGCCTATTGGTCAAATTAGATGCAACTATGACCGGTAACGTCTCTTGTTCACCTAGGTAGGCGTACTTAAGATGTTTGGGCAAGGCTTTTAACTCCAAAGAAGGAGTTGGCTCGATGGGTGGAGGAGTTAAGCTAGAATCTCCCATCTCTATAGAACTCAGATTTGATTCCCATTCGATCTCATCAAGACTGATATCATTTGTTTCTAACTCTTCCTCTTCCTCTGACTCAAATATGATCTCATCATTATGCTCACTTGTCATGTTCTCAATGGAGTTAACCTCAAAGGGTTGGTCGGTCACATCGTAGGGATGCTTACCTAGGTGAAAACATTGACTTCCTTGGTCATATCCCAAAAGTCAGTCTCATGGAACCAATTCTACAATTTATAATTGCATTAGCGGTTGCTAGGAACGGTCTTCCTAAGATAACGGGAGTTTGGGACCTAGGATTAGACACAGGTTGTGTCTCTAAGACAATGAAATCGACCGGGTAAATGAATTCTCCAACACGTATGAGAACGTCATTGATCTCTCCCTTTGGAACTTTGATAGAACGGTCAGCCAACTGAATAGTAACTTGGGTCGGGTTGAGTTCACCTAATCCAAGTTGTTGATACACGGAGAAAGGGAGCAAATTGATGCTGGCTCCTAAATCGAGAAGTGCTCGATTGATTTCGGCTCGACCTATGGTGCAAGAAATGGTGGGGCAACCTGGGTCCTTATACTTGATAGGGATCTGATTGGACAGTAGCTCACTAATGTTAGTGGCTAGAAAAACCTTCTTAGGCACATTAGTCTTTCTTTTCTTGGTGCACATGTCCTTAATGAATTTGGCATAACTAGGGACCTGTTGGATTGCATCAAGAAGTGGAATGTTGAGCCTAACTTGATTGAACACCTCTAATAATTTCTCCATATGTGCATTGTTGTTGCTTCTAAGCCTATTTGGAAATGGAGCTATAGGCTGGTGCAACTGATCTGCTGACTTTTCAGCTTCAGTTTCCTTGGGACTGGATGGAGAAGGAGTGGAGCTAGATGGAATGGAAGTGGAGCTAGGTGGAATGGATGGCTGAGATGGATCCGATGGCATGGATACTTGATTATCAACTTGTTTCCCCGATCTGAGTGTATGAACCATATGACACTGATTTGGGTCTTGAACCTCATTGGCTGGCCTAGGATTCCTAGGATTTGGCAATGGTTGACTCGGTAGGGTACCCCTCTGTCTCTCTTGCTGGTTCAATTGGAGCTCTATCCTACTTAGGACTTGAGCCAGCGTGTCTTGGCTTTTGACTAGGGTATCCACCTTTCTTTCCAAATTTGAAAGTCTTGTCTCCATTTGTGAATTTTGAAAAGACGGTGGAGGATTTTGACTAGGGAAATTTTTTTGATAAGGCGGATTTTGGAAGTTGTTGGAGAATTTGGGCCTCACTTGATCATTGTTGCTTGGGCCCCATGAAAAATTGGGATGGTTTCTCCAACCGGATTGTAGGTGGGCGAATAAGGATTGTTGGCAGGCCTTGTGAAGGCCGCACTCATATGTTCGGGCAAGCTTTGATGCGCGATGAAGACAGGACATTCCTCAAACACATGGTTCATATCTTGACAATAAGTACAGCCCGCCGAAGATGTTGGGCTGACTTGGTTCACAGAGACTGGCTCTTTCGTTTCAAGAGCCTCTAGTCTACGCATAACAGCAGCTAACTTAGCATCGGTTGCTACGTTGGCCTCAATGGAATGGATACCTCCTTTAGAAGAAGTAGGGTCATTAGTCCTAGATTTTTCAGGAGTAGGGTCCCATTGGATGGATTTTTCAGCTAATTCCTCAAACAATGTCCATCCTTCATCTTCATTCTTTTGCAGAAATCCTCCTTGACACATGGATTCTAACAGTGTTTTAGTAGAATAATCTAATCCATCATAGAGAACTTGGCAAAGTCGCCATTTCTCTATCCCATGGTGAGGACATTGGGCAAGGAGATCCTTAAAACGCTCGAAGTATTTCCAAAAAGGTTCATTGGCTGTTTGCTTAAACTGGAGGATATTCTTCCTAATCAGAGCAGTCTTGTGAACGGGATAAAATTTCTTTAAGAAGGCCTTAATGAAATTATCCCAAGAAGATATTGAACCGGCCTCTAGACTGTAGAGCCATTTCTTTGCTAAATCCTTCAAAGCAAAGGGGATAAACCTAAGTTTGATAGCATCGTCTCCTAACTTAGGTATATTCATCATTTGACATACTTCTTCAAATTCTCTTATGAAGAAGTATGCATCCTCAGATTCAAGTCCATGAAATTTGAGAAGAGTGTTGATGTATTGTGGCTTGAGTTCATATGGGTCAACACTTTCGATGGTGAGCTGGATGCAAGAAGGAAGAGAGGTTCTAATAGGATAGAACCTATCTTGGAATGACTGTGGTTGTGCCATGTGTGAGTCGGGCTTGAGCTCGGGTGGTGAACTAGTTCTAGTTAGCCTGGATGTAAGTGGGTCTCTCGACCAAGCGGTCATGCACAATCAGCAAACAAGTTCACCCAATCAATCAAAAGAAAAACAATCAAAAGTCCTAATCTAAGGTAAGCCTTGACCTAGACGACTCCTAACTTTAGACTGTCCTTAGGAGGTCTACTGTCGACGTTAACCACAAGCTAATCGGCCAGGTAGGTGGCAAGACCGGTGGGAGGTTTTCCGTCAGAGACGTTCCTTAATTAAATAACCACCGTTCTTCAGGCTTTCGGCCCTCAATCCCCTGCCTAGACACCGATTTGACAAGAGTTAATTTCGAACAATTTTCCTCCTTCGGTCAATCTCCTATTGAGTCCGAGTTAACCTAGGGCCAACGTCTAGTCAAATTTTACTTAAGGTTAGGGTTGTGGGTGTGACGGATATGATTTGTTGGCCAAGGAAGGGTGATGAAATCCCCACCTTATCTTGCTTATGGGTTATGCCCTTAAGATGAATTAGTGTACGTGTAAAGCGGTAGAAAAGTAATCACTCAAGAAAGCAGTAAACAATCAAGAGTGTTTCCTAATCTATATGCTATGCAAACGTACCTTGTCGCCAGCACTCTTCAACAGAATTAAAAAAAATGTAAGTAGACACGTGCCCTAAATGCAAGAGTCTAAAAAAAATTTTTTTTTATTTTCAACAAATGGGTTAATGTTAATTATTAGCAGTTGCAGAGTGATCACAGAGAAAAATAATCACAGCAGTAAGCAGATTTTTGCAATGCAAAGCAACCTGCAGAAATTTCTGTGAGTAGTTAACTACTCTTGCCGCGTTTCTGCGGCTTTTGCCGCGGATCCGCGGCAAAGGAGTAGGCCCAAGTGCTCTGCCTTCTAGGGCAGAGGCACAGGGTTGCAATATGTAATTTCTGCTGCTCTGTTTCTGTATCCTGTTCTCTGTACATGTAACAGAAAGAAAAAAGATAGTTAGATCGAGGAAATCGTGCCGTTCCTTCCCCGGCAACGGCGCCAAAATTTTGATTGAGATTTTGATAATTGAAATAAAGTTCAGAATTCTTAGTCTCAATGCGAATCCGCTGTAGCAAGGGCTCAAGCGGGTCGTGATCCTCAGGGAAGGATGCGATGAAAGCTTTTCGACTCGATTCCTCTGTATGCTTCAAGTAAGAAGAGAGAGATTAGATTGGTGATGAAAATATGAGATTAAAGACGTGATTTTGCTGATCTTCTACCACAACCCTATTGCAAGTTAAGGAGCTAGATCTTCATCTTAAGATGTAGGTGATTCACCCTAGGTCATTACAAATAATTCAAGCAAGAAAAATCAATACTAGACTTCTAGCAAAGTTACATTATTAAAAGCCAAACTATGGTTCATCCTAACATCTAAGTACAGCCTAATAAGAGACGAATCTTAAATTTATGCCGTCCTAGTTCTTAAGTTTGAAGTCATGAGAGGTCTTTTTAATATGCAACTTATATTAGGAATTCTAGGTATTTGTTTAATCTTCAAGAAAAGTTGTTTTTAACCCTAGGGTTTCTATAGATGTTCATTAATCCAATCTAGGCTTAACTGCTCTAGGGTTGCTTTAAGAGTCTCAGCAAACCACTAGAGAGATTTAGTTCTTCATTATTTTTTTTCTTTTCAAATTATTTATTTTTTTTATTAGTTTTTTATGAGAAAGATTGCAAGGAAAAGAAAAACGAAAACAAGAAGAGATCACAGATTAAAACAAAGAGAGATCACAAAAGAAATAAGTAAAGTTGCAGAAATTAAAAGAGAACAAAAGAGTGACCTTTATTTCGTTGAATCTCCGGTTACACAATCGTCTCCTTCTTCTCCACAAATAGCATGAAATAAAAATTACAACTTGTACAGAAATTTAGAAAAGTGGCTAAAGAAAACCCTAGTCGTCTCTGCATGCCCCTCCCTGTCGTGACTGCTCGGATATTTATAGTGCAGAATGTAGAGGAGTCCCGGATAGAGTTGCCAACGAAATCTGGTAGCCAGATAACGTCAAAAAGCCGCGCCCTTGCCGCGCTTCCGCGGCACTTTTGTGGCTTCTGGCCGCGCGCTTTGGCGCGTGGCCTCTCCTGGTCCTTCCATGTGGGCTTCTGCTTCTAGAAGTGTGATCCTGGCCTTTTAATCTGGATTTTCGAGATAACTTAGTAATCAAGTTATCCTTAATCCAGATTTCTTCAAATCTTCTTCCCACGAATTTCCTTCTTATCTTGGCCTTTTATCCTCATCCTGCAGGTGTTTAGAGCTGGATAGAAGTCTATCCTTCCCTAATCTCTGATATTTGCAACTTTTAGCCCTTGTATTTGCATTTTGACTCTTTGTATTTGCGCTTTTTCACCTGGGCTTCAAACATGGGCTTGGATCTGGGCTTTTGGGCTCTTTAAGCTTTATTTCTTATAAAAATAAGAACTCGAGGCCTGCACACAATAAATCACAAAATATTAATAAATGTGCATTATAATATGAATAAACGTGCGAATGTGATGGTAAATATGATGACAATTATGCAATTTTTCACTACTATCAGAGAACAATGATTTTTTTCGAGGTCAAAATGGAGAAGAACATTCTGATTCCACCGACCCACTGGTGTGGACCGTAATCCTTCGCTTATTGAGCCTCCACCACCAGAAAGTCATCAATGAGCATGGTTTTTTCGTCGATGTCACTTCTCGGGGTAAGATTGGTGAAGGGAGGATCCGAGACCTTACTGGTGACATCCTCTTTCCTGTGGCCTTCAAGGACACAATACCCACCACCATACCCACCACCATACCCACGGTGACCATGATAAACCTGGGGCATTGCTGGTGCGTCATATTCAATAAGGCCTTGATAGATATCTCAAGAGCTCGAACAAGCAGGCTGGTCGAAATATTCTCTCATGAGCCCAGTAAAGATGCGGAAGACTGACTGAGGCTGCCAGAACCTGCAAGAAGTGAAAAAAATCGAAAGGTTAAAATTCTGTTAAGACAGGAATAAAAAAGCTGAAGGGCACGTGAGACTGAAGTTGTGAACTTCAGACGCGGAGTTGACCAATGCAGATCTGAACATGGTCTGGTGTTAGACCTGTGTCCAAGATATAAGACGCGAGGTAGCCCAGACGCAGTGTTCGCCACACCCGCGTTTGAGATACAGGTTTGCCACATCTAAGTCCAAAGGTCTTAAAAGAGCTAGAATCTCTAAGTTAAGAATCTCAAACGCGAGCTTCATATACAAAGCTCGTGTCTCAAGATCCAAGCGCAGAGTTTATCACATTCGCGTTCAAAGGATTTGTGACTTAGAGTTTAAAGTCAGTCAGCTCATGCTTCATCAAGAAGTCTGAAAGACGAGACTTTCAAACACGGGCGCATCAATCAGATTTCAGAGACGATCAAGAGATCGAATTTCTTCAATAGACAGGAAACAGAAACTCAGTGGGACTGAGTATTAGTGGCGACAAATGTTCCTTCCCGGGAAGAATTCTCTAGAAGGTTGAACTTTATTCATCAAGGCACGACCATAAAAGCACTTAAAGCGATGCTTTTTTTATTTGAAATCACTTGACAATGATAATCTTTAGAGAAGATAAAGGAAAGTATGAAAACTTTTGTTCAGAAAGCATGAAAGCTTTGAGTTCTTGCTGTTCATTGGGACACATCTCCTTGAAGAGAAGATAGACAAATCAAGACGAAAACCTTCAGAGCACATGCTCGCAAGGAAATGGTCTAGATAATGGACTGTTAAGGGGTGAGACCTATTTATAGGCAAGCCATAAGGCTTGTAATTAATGGCGATAAAATCAAAGTCATCGGCCTTAATACCTGCACGAGTATTAAATCCAAAAAGGAGCTGACACGTGGATTTGCCACTTCAGGAAATGTCAAATAACACAAGTCCCCAATCGTCAACGTCGACTTGGCATTAAAAGATCCAACAAGATCTTTTAGACGGGTTGCATGTGACGCCTTGGTTGCTGCATCCTGGAGTTCGCGCCTATTTCAAGGAAATAAAGGCCGCGTCCTAAGGTCTGCGCTCTTATACAGACTTAAAGGCTACGTCCTTTCTTAAAGAACCATAGCTGCATCTCCCTATCAAGAGTCGCGTTATCTCAGTGACCCAGAAGCACGTCTCCAGGACCATGCCCCATAACAATTCAGAGTTATTACCTGAAGTTCACGTTCATTCATAAGACTTGAGGGTGCGTCTTGAAATCCACATTCTGACAGACTCAAGGGCCGCGTCCATGAATCCGCGTCCTTTCATAACCTGAAGGCCGCGTCCCCTTTATCAAAGAATGCAAATTCGCGTCTCAGAATCACGCCTCTCTTAAGCCAGATCCGCGTCCCCGCCAAACAGCTAACATTTGCGTGTCTCTCTTGGTGAGCCTGAACTGCGTCTCCAATAATGAGTCAGAGTCACGTTTCTCACATCCGCATCCCCACTACAAATGAGGTCGCGTCTCGCTCAAGAACTCAACATAGCCCAGTTTATTATTCATGGTCGTACTCTATCAAAACGATTAAGGACTGCATTTCCAAAACAGTCAAGAAATGCGACTATGAAAACTGAGTTCATCCAGACAGCAAAGAGTCTGAAAGGATAAAGATGAGATAAAAATTTGAGAACTTTTATTATTTGACTCAAAAATGATAAAAGTAACACAAACACTCTTTGTTGACAAATGGAGTGTTACAAAAAAAATGGGATGATACAAAATGGAGAAGGAGGCTAATAATCCTGCTTCGCCAAAGAATGGATTTGTTCCGGAGGCGAGGTATCTCATGCTGACGTGCCCTTTCAGCTTCCGTCAAGGCTTGAACCCGCAACTCTTCCTCAGATAAAAACCACTTCGTAGCCAGTTGTGCCTGAAGAGACTCCAACCTGGAGGAATGAGCAGTAAAATTTTCTTGAACCTGCATCCTGGCAATTTTCAGCTCTTCCAGTCTTTTTCTAGTAACATCAAGTTTCTGCTCATTGGCTTCAATCAAGGCTTGCGCCTTAGCAATAGTAATCCGAGCAGTGGCGATAACTTGCTCTGCACTTTAGATGACGACTTCAGATTCCTTTGAATCGCCAACCAATCTTTGGTAGTCAGCTTGGAAGTGCTGGAGACGGCAGCTTCTTCAGCTTTGCTCCTATCTCTTTTTCGCTCGTGTTTCTTGAGCGGTGAGAGCTTACTCAGTGTTGACCAAGCCTCATCCATTGAGCCAGCATTCTCTAGAGTCTTCAGCTCCTTCAGGTAGCTTCCCAGTATTCGACTAGCACCAGATACGCCCCTATTCCACGAAGGACTCCCAGTGTGACTGATGTTCTCGATCTAACTCTCGAGAAGCATCCGGGCAACTCAAAGGAACTGCCCCGGAAAGGACCAAGTCGATACAGGACTGCATGGAAGCAAAAAATTATCGCACCATTTGACGTGCTAGCTCTTCCATGATGTCATTAGCTGGAGATAACCCTACTCATGTACTCCCAGACCTCCTTTGCATGACAGAATAAGAGGCGAGAACCAATTCAACTCGTGCAGGGGTGAGACTGACATCAGGCTCGTCCCGAAACTGAGGTCGTTACCAATACCTCCGAGACGGTTGTTGTTGTTGCAGCTTCCATTGCAACAGAAGTAACATCAACTCCACGGCACCGGATTTACCGGCCGAATTTAGAACTGTGCTATCTTATGCGCCAAGGCTTGCCGCAGGATCCTCCACTTGAGCTACCCCAGTGCTCTCTATAAACTATAACATTAAACGTCAGTGGTAATAATGAAAAAGAGACTATCCAACACGTTAGTATTCACTTACCACATTGAGGATCTGAAGATGGCAAATCCCTGGATAAGCCGCTTGGGGATAAGGGCTCCCCGACCTCGGCAGTTACACCCTCATGAGGCATCCCGGTAGCGGAAGCTTCAAGGCCCTCCTGATGGGCTAGCTCCTGGATCATCTCCTCAATATGAGAAGAAGTTGAGGCTTAACTACCGGTAGCCAGCCCTATAGAAGAAAGTCAAAAAGAAATGTTAGAACTCACTCCTAACTTGATGAGGAACCAGCTCAGGAGGATAAAGAAATACCTTCAGAGCAGCAATCCTTTCTATCGGCGAAACCATCACAGGGACGTACCCCTATATCTCTTCCTCTGAGATATGCGAGAATTTGCTTGTGTCAGGAAGAGCGGGTTCATCTCCAAAATCGACTTCCTCGCTAGAATATTATCCATGTTCTTCGGACGAAGAAGACGACAACTTAACACAGGAGGTCTTAGCAATCGAAGCTTTACCACCGAGTACCCCGGTAATAGGGCTGGGTTTGATAACCCGCGAGGTGGGCATCAATACACTGGGGAGACCCAGGCTGCTGCACCTCCACTCTTCTCCCATGAGCTGAAGAAGGTCCAGGCTGAGTCGAGACTCCCGGAATCTCAACATCATCCTTCCTCACCAAGTCAACTTTGGGTCGCTCGACCTCTTCAACTATGACAAGTTCACCCGCAGCTCTCCCTCCTCTAAGATCACGGGACCCTTGCTACACAGATCTCGGGAGCGAAGGACGGAGACTCCTCCTCCTTTTCTTCTTCCTCCCCATGCTCCTTAACACCAGGAGGGACTATTTCGGGCATCGAAGCGTCAGCCTCAGATTCCCTCCTGGCCTTCTTCGGGCTAGGCTCACCCTTTGAAGCAGAGCCACGGGAACGTTTGGTCACGGCCTGCCGACTCTTTTTAGCAGGTTGCCCCTTAGGGGCTACTGTCCTTGGCTCCATCCCTGCCTCCCCTCCTGTTTCTTTTCTCGGCTTCCTGATACTCGTTCATACCTCGACACGTTTGCTGGACTCTAACTTGGCTTTGTAAGACGAGTTAATGCTCTTAATGCAAGATGTATTTATTACAAACAAGACATCCTACTAGCAAGGAAGTACCACATGCAGAAATCGAGGCTGGTATGACAATTGGCGTCTTGTGAGGCAGGCTAAAAATAGCTCTTGTCCCTCCAGCCACATTGTAGTACCATGCTCGAGCCCTTCAAACAAGTTTTCACTGAAGCAAAGGCAAACGTTAGGGTTACGGACATATAATTAATCATAGCCAAACTGCCGAGCAAAATGACTGGGCACGTAAGGCTCGATCGTACATGAGTCACCTTGCCGGAAGATCAGATATCGAGGTCGAATATTGATCAGCCACCAGAGACTCCAGATGGCAGCCTTGTGAAGTCATCTGGTCCCATAAGGTCAGCGAACTTATCCCCGTAGGACGCATTGAAAATCTCAGGGAACAACAGTCGAGCTGATAATTCGAGCTGCTCAGAATGCATTTCCGAACAAAGAACATATAGTAGTTAGACCAGCTCTAATTCTCCAGCTTCTGCACGAAGGGAACAAAACTTCGTAGGGAGGCACCGCCGTTATCAGTGAAGGGCATTGCATAACATAGATAACAAAACCTTCAGAGAGAGGCACCGTCGTCATCAGTGAAAGGCAGTGCATAACGTACCAGGCCATCAGGTATGTATATGGGAGCTCGATCCTGGTGTTAGGGTCTTCACTTTCGGCCTTCCCTTTGAATCTACCACTGGCCTGCCCTGGGAGTCTACAATGGCCTCCACTTGATACAGGCTTTTGACTAGAGCCCGTAATTTACTCTGAATTCCTGCTACCATCGCTGGAAGGAGAGCGATAGACTTCCCGTAGACAAGCAAGACCATTGGGTACACCATATCGGCAAAGATTACTTCATGCGGCAACGTTGTCGTCACATAACGCTGCAGCCACAGCATGAGGAAGCCCGCAAATAGAGCCCGGTTAGAAATGGAAATTTGGGCCTGGTGGTGAAATTTTTCAAAAATCGTATCCGGTCTGAAAGTGTCCTCGTTCGACTCGGTGGTGTAAGAGCTTGTAGAGGCATAATTCTCTCGGTAATTTCCTCGTCGGCGCAGGAGCCAGATTAGTCACTGGGCTATCCTTTTCATTTATGCCGTTGAACAGATAGCTCGCCCAGGACATCTGCTTGACACCCCTGTTCTTCCAGAGGATATCTGCCCGCAGATGTGAAAGTGGCACAACACTTCCCAGTATGTCTCATATACCTGAGGATCCTCTTTCCTCAAGAGGTGAAGCTCCTCCGAAGTCGGGACATATTCTTCAAAGGGGCATCTCCCATAACTAGCCTGAGATTTCATATAGCTCATGAAGAGAGAGCCCTATCTCTCCGACTGGGGTAAAAAATGTGCTTGTCAGAGGATTATAATGTTCTAAGATGCCTTAAAAATTGTGGGACTCTGCGGAAGGCTATACTGCACGGTCCTAACCGCATGGACATATATGCAGCAGAGCCCCGAGCTCGACGAGAACAAATCCAACCATTCTACCCACCATAACTTGTCGGAAGAAGGGACCCATCCAAGCGGATGAAAGATGATAGGAAATCACCCCTAACTTTCAAGAACTGATTGATGAGGGTGGGGGCAAGCTGAGGAGTTTTCTTCTTTCGGATACTAAGGTCTGACTAACCCAGAAAATAAACCGAATACATCATTCCCATGGCCAACAGGGTATGCGTCTTTGGCACTTAATTTGCCGAGAGAACACGCTGGAGACAAACCGGAAAGATCCCACTCCATCGTACATGAACAGACATATGTTGAAGATAGGACAAGGGATACATCCACTCCATGTTAGGAAGAAAGAACCTCCTATCCCCTATCTGTTGGAGCCACTTATAATCTTCGTCATACAAGATCCTATCATCCTCTTCAATGGCATCACTAAAGAAGAAAGCAGGCTTCCTTAGCGGAGTGCAGGAATCCGACTCGAGAAGCCCATCAGAGATAATCTCCTGAAGGGTCACCAAACTGGCCTTGGAGATCCTCTCCTTTCGCTCCTTTGACTTACCAGTAGTCACAGGAGCAGTCTTCTGAAGCGTGAAGGTCAGATTGCGATCAGCGCCACCTATGTGCCCAAAGTGGCACTTTTTGGATAAGGGCCTGGAAGAGTATCACACTGCAATGAAGACGACACTTAGTTAGAAATCTAAAAGAAAATGGCTAAGTGTTTGAAATTCAAAAATAGGAATGAATCCAGACGCAAAAATCAGCAAAATCTGCGTCTAGACAAAAGAAATACAGACTTGCATGAAGCCCGCATTTCAAAGTCCACAACTTAGAAAATTTTCTAAGTGTCAGACTTAGACACAAGAATTAGTAAAGTCCGCGCCTGATCTTAAAGACGCGAGGATCACATGAAGTCTGCGTCTAAGCGTCTAACACTTAAAGAAATTCTGAATATTGAGTTCAAAACGCAGGGCTCAATGAGGCCCGCGTTCAACAAACAGATACGGACTCAAGTTGATGAAGTGAAGGCGCGGAGGTCGTCAAACCCTGTGTCTTGCCTGCCAATTCAAGAGTCGCGCCTGAAAATTAAATACGAGCATAAGCCTCGCATTGGCGGTTCACATTTAAAAGAGACTTAAGAGTTAAGAGAACTCTTTAAGCCTCTTTAATGGCGGAAACCAGTTCAGATGCCATTTTATCGTCTGAAATGGGGCCTCCTACGTGGAACAACCGCCCATTTGAATCTCTGGAGTGATAGCGCTCGAGGATGAGGAAGCAGTTTTGGTTTTCGGTGCCATTTCGACCGTGAAACCGGTGGTGAAGACAATGAAATGAAAAAAAGATCTAAGCTTTTCTTAACCCTCGATACAAAGCTCAGCAAAGAAGAGAAGAGTCTAATGATGACTCTTGAAAGACTGTTGTCTTTTATAGGCTCAATGATCCGTAGAGATACGCGGCGCATGTCTCGAGGCCTAATCCTCCCCCGCCGCTTGACATGCGTCTTAATGGACGGGAATTTCGTGCGTCAAAAGAAAGATCTCCCCTCAACTATGCCGGACACATGGCAACGCGCCCAGAACGTGGGACTCACGCGGGACTCGTGTTTAACAAAACTGCGTCCCTCCAAAGGTCGCATCTCTTCAGTAAAACCAAAGATGCATCTAGTTAACAGGGTGAGAGCTGCGTCTTCCCTCCAGAGGCCGCGTTTTTTTAGCAAATTAATAGATGCGTCCCCACTCTGAGTGAGGACTTGCGTCTCTAGAGCAACATGACCCCTGTGTCTACAAGGCTTGCATTCAGTTTTTTGCTTCTGCAATCAGTTCAATAATACACTGGCACAAGCTGACGACTGTTTATCCGTAGTTCAACAGTACACCAACAACCAGCTCAGAGCACTGAGTAGGTCTGGACTGCGTATCTAGACACTCACAAACGATCATCTCTAGTGGCTTCGAAGGTTTTACAGTACACTCATGAAGATCACATTCCAGACAGGATCAAGTTCAGGGCATCTCAAATGATTGTCAGTCTAATCATAAGAAGTATTAATACAACCAAGGTCCAAAGTATTTCGAAATCCGTCCCAGTTAACCACGGAATATCAAAAACTTTGGAGGGGGTTCTGTAGACTGTTCAAAAATCACTAAGGATCATCATCAGAAAGCAGAGTCCAAACTCTAGATGCGGGGCTAATTATACCGACTCTTATAATGCCAAGGCGCAGAACATGGAGCCCGCGCCTCAACAATCAATACAGTACCAAGTCGCGAGGGTTGAAACCCGCGTCCCAGCTGCTCGGTAATAGCCAAGATGCCACTTAAAGCCCGCGTCCTTACATCAGTACAGTATCAAGACGCGAGAGCCTGAAGCCCGCGCCTGGTAGAGTTCAAAACTTTTCCAATAAGGTTCGAAGTCAATGACAAAACGCGAGGCTCAAAACCCGCTTCTCGGTTATAACTGCCCTCATTAGTGGGTCAATTACTGCCTACGAATTGAAGGAGTTAACTCCCATTATGGAGTATTTTTAGGGACACTTTTACCCCCCTGAAACCTCTATAAATAGCCCAGTTTGTTATGGAAGAGGGGTCAAGAAAATTTTGATCAGAAGAACTTCGGTTGTAAGCCTTAAAAGGACCAGAATCTCCAGCTAAAAAAAAGAGAGTTGATTGGTCCTAATGTTGCATATTTAGTATCATATTTCCATACTTATTATAGAATAAAACTTTACATTGTCCTAATTAATTGTTTAATTTATTTGCAGGCCCATTCCTTAAGGAGATGAGAGAAATGAGCCCAAAAGCCCACTAAAATTCTGAATTAAATCAAAATTAATTCGAGCTCAGTGAATCAGGGCAAAATCAAGAGGTTGAAAACCGGTTGAGAAGAATCCTCTCAGAATCGATCGGTTAAAAGCCAAAAATCAAAGGCCATTTCGTCATAATCCTGAACTCAAACGAGAAAACCAACTGAAGATAAATGCAGAAGAAAAAATCAGGGAGACCCACCAATAGGGTGTGGCCACCTGGCCACACCCTGGCTGCGGAAACGCGGCTTGGTTAAGGAGTTAGGGGGAGCGTTTGCTCCCCTAATCTTCCCGGGATTCTCCCCTTATGGGTTTTGCCTATAAATACAGGTTTCAGCTGAGCAAAATGGGACAACCATGCAAAGATAGGATTTAGATAGTTTTCCATTTTTTAGTTAGGTTTTTGTTTCTCTTTTTCATGTAATTTAGTTTTAATTTATGTAATTCAGAGGAGATCAGACTTTCATCGAAGAACAAGAATGAAGCTTGAGCTGAGAGTGACACCGGTGTAAGGTTTCTTTCATTTCTTTGATCGTTATGAAATCGAATCTATGTTCTTTCTTGTATGTACTTCTTTTTAGTTTTCTTCTTCTTCTTCTTTTCTACTTCATTTTCTTTTTGGTACAATTGTCTTCCAAGTGAGTCTAAAAGCATCAAAAAGCCTTGCCTTTGCGAGTGCCACTGATAGCTCATGACGATGGAATTGAGTCTCTCTCTGTATCATTTCATGCTTGAGTTGTCTTGATGATGTAATGTGGAAGAGACCAATACTCAACTCTTATGGGCTATGCGCTGATTGCCTCCACTTCAAGGTAACATCGTCGCTAAAGACTCAAGGTAAGCTTTTGGTGAAAAGAAGGTAAGTAATTGTTTTTATTTCTTTTCTTTTATTTCTGTAAATTAAATCACCAACACTACATCTCCCAAATCTCTCTTTTCCCATTTCTTTATAAATAGTCATTCTCTATTCTTTTCCACTTTCTCATTCTACCGTTTTCTTCTAACTTTAACATAATTCTTTTTCCTTTTTTATTTCTTAAAAACAAAGAAGAAGATTCGTTTTGTTTTCATAAAGATTTGAATAAAGAACCTTGAACGCTTCTATCGCAAACCCTCCTTGTGGATCACGACCCACATAGCCACTTGCTATAGCGTAAGAATTGAGCACTTGCACGTGTTTATTCTTAAGTTCTGAAATACTGTATTTTGTGTGCAGATAAAGCTTCAATCAAATTTTGGTGCCGTTGCCGGGGAGGGTAACGGTTTTTATTGAAATCTGATTTTTATTGAAAATTTTTTTTAGAACTAAAATGAATTTTCTTCTCTGTTGCAGGTTATAGGGCAAGCAAATCAGGAAAATAAGATTGCAGTAACATATAAGTGGTCTTGGGCCTCTGCTCTAGAAATCAGAGACCAAGTGCCCTCTGATTTGCCGCGTTTTCTCGGCAAAAGCCGCGGATCCGCGGCAAAAAGGAGTTGACTACTAAACTGGTTTGTGCAGGGTTGCTTTCTTTGCAAAAACATAGCTGCTGCAAATCTTAATTCTTATATGCCATCACCAAAAGCCTGCTAATAAATCAACAGTAAAATGTTTGTTGAAAAAGTTAAAAAATTTGATTAGACGTTTGCATTTTAGGCACGTGTCTTTTTCAATTCATTTTCTTTACTGTTGAAGAGTGCTGGAGCAAGGTACGTTCGCATTGCATGTAGAATAGGACTCATCTCTTGTTGATTTTCATTGCTTTGAGTGAATCTTATTTACATATCTTGTACACTTGCACAAACTGATCTTAAGGGCACCACCCCATAACAAGATAAGGTGGGGATTTAATCACCCTTCCTTGCCCAAAAATCAGATTCCAAGTACTCACTAACCCAAGCCTAACTAAAAATGAGTAGACGTTGGCCCTAGGGACATCTCGAACTCAATAGGAGATTATCCTAAGGGGGAAAGGTATTAGAATTTGACTCCTGCCAAATCAGTGTCTAGGAAAGGGATTAAGGGCCGAAAGCCCGAAGGTTGGTGGTTATTTAATTAAGGAACGTCTTTGATGGAAACCTCCCACCAACCTTACCCTGACCTGGCTGATTAGCTTGTGGTCAAAGTCTACATTAAACCCCCCGTGGATAGTCTAATCAGTTAGGAGTCGTCTAGGTCTATGTCTACCTTAACTTAGTTAGAATTTTTTCTTTTATTTGTTTGCTTATTTGTTTGTTTTTTCTTTCTTTTTGTTTGTATTCTATTGTGTGATATGGCTTATAATAACAATTTTTTCAACTTCAATAATAATCCATATTACACACCGACTTCATTTTCGGATATTACCAACCCGGCATATCATAACTTTAACCAACCTAGTGTGCCGGATTGGTCTTATCCGAATCAATATAACCCATGTCCCCAATCTTATAACCATAATTTCTATAATGATTTCAACTCTTCGCAAAGTCAGTGGGGATTCACCTCCCCGAGTCCAATTTTCAACCAACTTGTCCTCCTTCTCCACCTTGTCCACAATATTTTCAAGATTCATACTCAGTTCCACCAGTCCAAAATAGAAAAACTATCAATTTTGGAAATGAGTATGCGTGAGTCCAAACAAAAATCCCAAAATCTGATGGACTCACAATTTCACCACCAATTCCAAGACAATACTTCATCTTTTCATCAAAATAATGAACCTATCAACTATGAAAGATGCTTGAAGCCATGACTCAGGCTCAAAACGCTCGTAATCGTGACATAGATATGATGGTCCAATCTCTATGTTCCCACCGTTTTGACCAGTTCTGATGTCACTAACCATTCTGTTGAGCCGAAGAGTCAGGTTGTTTTGGAAATCAAGGTTCCGTTTCAGAACAATCATTTGAACTTGCCCAACTCTAAATTTTGAAAAGAATATTGACAGTTTTGGCAAGTTATCCTTTTCCTGAAATCGAACTTGAAAATGAATACGATCATGAACCTCAACTTAGTGATTCAATTTTACTTCCTGATTCAATAATGACTCCGGTGTCTTCACCTGATTTCATCTTTTTCCCGAGTCAACATTGGATCCTATGCCAATTCATCATGAAATTGAATCACCCATTTTTGATGATCATATTGAACTTGACCAATTTTACACTTTTGAAAATCCTATTGACAAATTGAAGTTCTCACTTTTTGTGATATTGAACTCAATGAGATATGTGACCTAGATTCTCAAATTGTGATCCAGTTCAACTTTCTGAATCATATTGACTCCTGTTTTGTTACCAAACTTGAGTAATATTTTAGAGTCAGTTTTGATTCCCCCACCTATCATTCTTGAACTTGAATCACCAATATTAAGTCACATTCCATTGTTGGAAAATAAATGTGGACTTGAGTTTTCACTTCTTGACTTGGACCCACTTCTTGAACCAATCTCGACTCCTAAACCTTTACTTGACTTAAGTCACTTTCTTGAGTCGTATTAGTTCCCGTACTTCCTGAGTCCAAGTCAATCATTCTATCTTTTCACACTCCATTCTGGGACGGGTGGTTGACAAATTTGACTCCGAAATTAATTATGGAATTTGAAAATTAGATGGGGTCAAATTCTTAATAAAATCCTTCATGGATACACAATTTTAATGGGTTATATTAGAGAAACTTCTGGTGGTTCCTCCGAACCCCACGAAAAGTTGATTGGGCCACATTTTGTGGACCAATCAGACCACCACCGGAACCACCACCTTATGGTAACATTTTCCTTCCCTTTCTTCTTTTTTCATGCATCTATGCATTAATTCATACATTGAGGACAATGCATGAGATAGGTGTGGGGGAGGGTCTAAATAACTTAGTTTTATTTTTTAACATTTTCTTTACTTTTAAAAACTTTTTGAAATAGAAACAATACTTTGACATATTTTTTGTAAGAAATTAAGTTAATTTTAAGGAATAGGAAAATCCAAATTAGGATTTCTTATACTTGGTCAAATTATTTTTGTTTGATTTTTAGGGTTAGGAAGAAAATTTGTCAAAGAATTTAGTCTTGATCTTTACCTTAATGAAATATGCACACTTCATACACTTACACACTTAGGGTTAAAAACAAAGATTCTTATGCCTTATAAAAAATAAAAAAAAGAAAAAAAAGAAAGAAATAAACAAATCTAATTATTGATTAGCTAGGTGCTTTGGCCTAAGTAAGCCTTAGTATTTATGCGAAAGATGATTAGATAAGTTTGAAAAGAAAAAATATATATAAAAATCCTCTGATTAAGTTGGGTATTTGTGCCTAATAAAGCATAAGTATTCACGCCTAAAAGAGGTTCATATAATAAAAATCCTTAGTTTTGTGGCCTTGTTTGCTCGAGTCCTTAAGTCCTTGGGGTGTTTTCTCACCCGGTGCCCTAAGACCGTTTTGTTTGGGAGTCATCGATTAAAGGCTCGTTACATGGGCAGATTAGAAAGCCTAATAGAACTAAGGATAATACCACATAAAAAAGAGATTGCATAAGAGTTAGAGTTAATGAACCCTTAGTCAAAAGTTTCACAGTCACAAGGTGCATATGACTTAGGTAAAGTAATAGACTAGATGAGAAGTACAATTTGACTCCTTACTTTGATTGATAACAAATTTTTGAATAGAGACTAAGTTTAGGAATGAAAAATTCAGCTTTCCTATAACTTATAGATTACTTAATCTTACAATTATATTCAATTATTTTTCTCTTTCAAATGCATTTCGAAAATACTAACTCTTTGTTTCCCTTTCTTTATGGATTTTGTGGGTGTAATCCGCTGAAACCCTCACGAGACAAAACTCGTCCTCTAGGGGAAACCTAGAGGTTTAACGGCTGTTGTTGCACATGCTCAGTGCAATCGCGTGACCTGCGAAAGTGGTCCTAATAATCCTTAGTATAGTTTAGTTGTTTTGCTCGAGGACGAGCAAAAGATAGGTATGGGAGTGTGATTGGTCGCTAATGTTGCATTTTTAGTATCATATTTCCATACTTATTATAGAATAAAACTTTGCATTGTCCTAATTAATTGTTTAATTTTTTTGCAGGCCCATTCCTTAAGGAGATGGAGAGAAATGAGCCAAAAGCCCACCAAAATTCTGAATTAAATCAGAATTAATTCGAGCTCAGTGAATCAGGGCAAATCAAGAGGTTGAAACCGGTTGAGAAGATTCCTCTCAGAATCGATCGGTTAAAGCCAAAAATCAAAGGCCATTTCGTCATAATTCTGAACTCAACTCAAACGAGAAAACCAACTGAAGATAAATGCAGAAGGAAAAATCAGGAGACACCCACCACAGGTGTGGCCACCTGGCCACACCCTGGCTGCGGAAATGCGGCCAAAGCCGCACCTGGCCACACCCTGGCCGCGGAAACGCGGCCAAAGCCGCGTTTTCGCGGCTTGGTTAAGGAGTTAGGGGAGCGTTTGCTCCCCCAATCTTCCCGGATTCTCCCCTTATGGGTTTTGCCTATAAATACAGGTTTCAGCTGAGCAAATGGGACGACCATGCAGAGATAGGATTTAGACTAGTTTTCCATTTTTTAGTTTAGGTTTTTGTTTCTCTTTTTCATGTAATTTTAGTTTTATTTATGTAATTCAGAGGAGATCAGACTTTCATCGAAGAACAAGAATGAAGCTTGAGCTGAGAGTGACACCGGTGCAAGGTTTCTTTCATTTCTTTGATCGTTTGAAATTGAATCTATGTTCTTTCTTTGTATGTACTTCTTTTTAGTTTTCTTCTTCTTCTTCTTTTTCTACTTCACTTTTCTTTTTGGTACAATTGTCTTCCAAGTAAGTCTAAAAGCATCGAAAGAGCCTTGCCTTTGCGAGTGCCACTGATAGCTCATGACGATGGAATTGAGTCTCTCTCTGTATCATTTCATGCTTGAGTTGTCTTGATGATGTAATGTGGAAGAGACCAATACTCAACTCTTATGGGCTATGCGCTGATTGCCTCCACTTCAAGGTAACATCGTCGCTAAAGACTCAGGTAAGCTTTTGGTGAAAAGAAGGTAAGTAATTGTTTTTTATTTCTTTTCTTTTATTTCTGTAAATTAAATCACCACACTACATCTCCCAAATCTCTCTTTTCCCATTTCTTTATAAATTGTCATTCTCCATTCTTTTCCACTTTCTCATTCTACCTTTTCTTTCTAACTTTAACATAATTCTTTTTCCTTTTTTATGTCTTAAAAACAAAGAAGAAGATTCGTTTTGTTTTCATAAAGATTTCAATAAAGAACCTTGAACGCTTCTATCGCAAACCCTCCTTGTGAATCACGACCCGTATAGCCACTTGCTATAGCGGTAAGAATTGAGCACTTTCACATGTTTATTCTTAAGTTCTAAAATACTGTATTTTGTGTGCAGGTAAAGCTTCAATCAGAGTTCAACTCTTCTAACAACTTACTGTGCACAAGTTTGTTCTTGCCTATAGTCTCTTTGAGATTTTTTGTTAGACAGAAACTGTGTTACTGCGTCCACCGTCCAAAGAGAAGATTCCCAAAAGATGTAACGTTCACCAGGTCAACAGAACACAGAATCACTTTCCATCGCCACATCAAGAACCCAACACTAAACAAAGGAAAGATTCGAGTTTGAATATCTTCTCTCTCTTGTAGTCGGAGTATTGATCCGTTGTAACTCTTCATTAATTTAAGAAAATTTACACATGAATTTCTCCCACCAAGTAGCAAGCTGATATGGTGAGCTGATCGTAGAATATATTCTGATTCAGTTGTTCTCCGGTGATTTCTGTTTCTTTTTCTTGACTTATCTTATTCAGATATGGTGGATGATATTGTTTATGTTTCAGTATTTCATATATGTGCTTTTATTTCTGTGCTTGATTGTATATGTATATATGTGTGCTATCCTACTCATTTTGATAGCCTAAGGTACTCATAGAAGAGATTTTACTCTTCATGAGTATCCGCTGGCCATCGTCTAATCCCCATACTCCATATTTTGGGAAGCATGGCATGATAACATGTTTGTAATATGAGTTGACTTTTTATCACACATATTTATACTTTATTGTATTTACATGAATTTAATTTTGTGGAATTTATTGGGATTTATTGAAATTTAATTGGATTTCAAAGTTCATTTAAAAATCCCAAAATTGTGTTTTTGGGCTACTACAGGTCGACCGTGTAGCCTACCGATAGCAATGTCGTCGACCGCAACGTCAACTGATGTGCACAGAACATGCACAACCTAAGAGAGCAGAGTCGGTAGACCGCCCGGTCGACCGAAAGTGTTGACTATTTCTTGTTAGAGCTCTCAGCTTATTTCGTTCAATTGACCAGTCGACTGACTAGAGAGCAGTGCTCTCTGGTGTTGTGTTCGGTTGACCGACCGTCGACCACCAAACCCCAACGGTCAAAAATATGATCGTTGGCAATCGATCTCCCGATTGACTGACAGGCACTGCTTGGACGCCAATGACTGGTTTCTCTTTTGGCCTATATATAAGTGTTTTGGGGTTTTTTATTGAAGATTTTCAAGAGCTACAAAGTTTTAGAAAATCAAAGAAAATAACTTTTGAGAAATTCTAGTTTTAATTTTTTTACTTTCTATATCTTTTAATAAGTTTTTCCCGAGTATTTTCTTTTGTGTTTCTTTTTCAAAAATTTGTTTACTCACAAATTTGAGCTATTCATTGTAAAATTTATCCTCTAAGATCTTGTATTGTTAAAGGTGTTGCTTGTAATTTTTGTGATCACCAATATTGTAACCATTCTTTTGCTTTGTGTTTTAGCTTTGTGCCTTCCTTCTTATGTAGAGATGATTGCTTTGTGCATCGGCTTTGTGCCTCCTCTTGTGTAGAGGATTAGATTTGTATCCTTTGTGGAGTCCTTAGTGGAGAGAGTTGAAATCCTTCTATGTGAGGCGGAGACGTAAATTTCGTGCTCGAACCTCAAAATATATTCTTGTATTTGTGTTTGGCTCTCTCTCTCTCTCTCTAAACTTTACTCTCTTTATATCTTGGATTTCTACTATTGTCATTTATACATGCTTCATCTTGTTTGTATGCTCATGCTTGTTCAATCCAAGAGAGCTATTGAGGCAACTCAACTCTTAATTTAAAGGACTCTTAAAGAGAAGTTCTAGAGCACTTCATCGGAAATTCGGCTTCATTCTTTGGATATCACTTGTGATTAATTTTGTTAGTATAAAATTTTTTAATTTCACATTGTTTGTCATTAGATTAGCACTACACCTATTCATCCCCCTCTAAGTGTACTTTCAATTGGTACCAGAGCTAGTACTCCAGCTATTCGATTTAACCACTTAGGAGTGATATTATATTTGCTAATCACTATACTTATTTACACTCACTCATGGATTATCTTGCTCCACCTATGTTCGATGTTTCTAACATTGACATATGAAAACTTAAAATGAGTTCATATCTTAATGTCGAAGGTATTCATGTTTACCTTATCACAACTAAAAGATCATTTATTGAAAATAGCAAACATTTAGAGGCTAATACGCAAGCTATGATGGCACCCTAAACAATGATTATCTTTTAAGAGTTGCTAATTGTGATTCCGTCTTTGCAGTGTGGAACATGTTGATCTCTGTTGAAGATCAAGCTTTAAATGATATAGGAAGAGAGTCTAGTAAAGATTATTCCGACCAAAGTTGCTTTATGGTCTAAGGGAATGACTCCCTTGAGATAAATTTAGAATCAAATCTTGATGATTGTGCAAGTAAATCAAATGATAATATGTCTATTGAGGATGCACACATGTTAAATGAGGAGCTTTTCATGTTTTGTGAAGATTTATCGAGAAAATATAAATTATTGAAAATATGAGATTAAAATTGAAGAAAGAAAATGAATTTTTGTCTTCAAAGCTAGATTTTTATTTTGAAAGAGAAAGAAGAGATTTCAAATGAAAAAGATTCATTGAAAGCTCAACTTGATTTTATTTTAAATGAAAATAAGATTTTGAAAAAGAAAATAATTTAGTTTTTAAAGAAAAGGATGTTGATTTAAAAGAGAATTGTGTTTTATCTTCAAACTTGATTATGTTTTTGAAAGAAAATGATTTTTAAAAATCAAATTGTTTTATTTCAAAGAAAAGACTCTTTAAAAAATATTTTGGTTGAAAAGAAAAGATTTCTACTTCTTCTAAAGATAGCTTTGCTTTTCATACTAGTCATGTTTCTCACGCTAATATTATTTCTTCTCCTATTATTGAAAATAAGATTTGTATTTTGAAGAAGAATATTGATTGCTTCGGCTCTACTTTGAGCCAATGTGCTTTTGATCATAAACGATTAGAATTCTTATTTCAAAAAAATAACCTTCACCTATTCACGCACATACTTCATGGCATACACATAAACATCATACTCAAAGTATGCCAACATGTATCATTGTGCACATTGTGACTGCAAAAGTCACTTAGCTAAATTTTATTCTTGATAAATTAAATATTTTGAATAAAAATATTTGAGTTCGTAATGGTACTAATCTCAGGACCCAAGAATGTTTGGGTACCAAATTCACACCGTTGTCCTTGATGTAAATGTGCGCTCTCACAAGACGTGAGAGGCTTGGTGGTAGATGCAATCGGATCTTAATGTACCATATTCATGGATGCATCACTATCAAGAAGTTTAGATGGTAAGATCACATAGTTTTACAGAAATAAAGACTTAGCCTTATCGATATTGGTAACTATCTTTATCCTCCATTTATATTTTTTCTATGTGCTTCTCATTGATGATTTTTAGCATATCATATTTACATTTTTTTGATACAATTTTTTTTGTTAAAACTTGCAGTTCTCTTGTATAGATTTTGAGATACACCCTTATACTTAACATGATTTATATTTTATGTGTGTTCATTTGTGGTTTAGCTATATTTGTACATTCTACTTTTGATGATTCTTATATTTACACATATATTCGATTTATAATGTATTTGTTTTGATTACATGCATGATCTTCTATGAGATTATTTTTCATTGATTTTGCTTCATGTATGTATAATTCTTACTAAAACTATAAGATATATATGCAGTATCTTTGAGTCACTTGGTTTATATGTCATACACTCTATTGTGGACTCAACTCTTGTTTGAATATATATATGTTCTAGTTTTGATAAAGTTTACATATATCTTGAAGATTATCTCATGTGCTTTTTGAATATCTTATTGTGGATATAATTGATAATTTGAGTTTGTTGTTTCCACTAATCTTGATATGTTTTTGGTGAAGAAGAGAATTTTCTTGATTTGTGTTTCTCATATTTTGCAAAGCAAGTGCTGTATGTGTAGGGAGAGAGGAGATGAAAGCTTGTGGAATCCAACTTAGATTCGGATTTCATTTTTGAAAAGAATCGGATACAATTGGAGTTTCCTAATAGGTGAATTGTTTCTCCTTTTAGGATTTAGATTCCTTTTAGGATTTGGACTCCTTTCCTATTTGGGGTCAATCCAATTGGGGTTTCCTAAACCCCTGGAGACTCTTGGCTATAACCTCATGTATTATATCCCTAAGAATCTCCTCAGTTTTCATCTTGTATTAGTTTGTATTGATTATTGAATCAATAAAATCTCTCTCTCCCTTGCATGGAGGACGTAGGCCGTTGTCGAACCTCGTTAAATATTGTGTTGATTGCTTTTCTCTATTGTTCGTTGTTCTGTCGTGTTGGTTGCTTCTCCGGTTGCATCAAGTCTCCGCCAGGTAGGCGGATTCCTCAAGGGTGGTTGTTGTCCCCACTGCGCATAACAATTGGTATCAGAGCATCCCAGGTTCGGCATGGATCGTGTGTTGATTCAAGGGCATCGTTTTTTGTTTGGTGGAGATCGTATGTCGATCTCGGAGCAGCGTGGGACTGTTTATTGGGATCGTGTGTCGATCTCAAAATAGCATGTAGATTGCTCGAGGAATCAATTTGGTGAAGTAGGTTGCTTCAGAAACTATTCGAGGGTTTCACATAGAGGTAAAGATCCTATCTTTATCCAGTTTGTTTTATCTAACTCCATTTGTTTCCACATTGCTTTGAGGAATTAGTTGAGAAGATGGCTGGAGAAGGTACATCCTTGAATCCACATCCACTGAGGATTGATGTGGTGAAGTTCAACAGCACGAACAACTTTGGTATTTGGAGGTGTGAGGTTATGGATGCGTTGACGACATCAAACCTCGAAGACACTCTACAGTTGGAGAAAAGCGCGCATCAACGACGGAAGAAGATTGGGACAAGATGAACCGTTCGGTGTGTGGCTTGATCAGGTCTTGTTTGACACAAGACATCAAGTATCATGTATTGCATGAGACATCTGCGAGGCAGCTGTGGGAGATCCTGAAGAAGAAGTATCTGACGAAAAGCATAGAATCTTGACTTCAGTTGAAGAGTAAGCTTTATGGTTTTCAGATGCAAAGAGGATGCTCTGTCAATGAACATTTGAATCGCTACACGAAGCTTCTTACAGATCTAGTTAATGTGGATGTGGAGACCAGTGAAGAGGATAAGGCGTAATTCTTTTGAACTCTCTTCCTAGGGAAGAGTATGAGACCTTTATTCTTACATTGATCAATGGAAGGAAATCTCTTAACTACAATGAAGTGTCTGCTGCTCTTATGAGTCATGAAGCAAGGAGACAGGATGATTGTCTTCTTCAGAAAGCACAACAGCAGAGGCAATGGAGGTAAGAGGCAGAAGTTCCAATAGTAAGGGAAGAGATGATCGGGGAAGATCGAAGTCCAGATCAGGCTTCAGAAATTTGAAGAGGAATCAGTACGCTTGTGCAAGGAACAAGGGCACTGAAAAGTTGACTGCCCGAAGGCCAAAGGTAAGAAAGTGGAGTCAACTACCGAGGCGAATCTTGCACAGGCGGATGGATCGGATGATGACTCATCGGTCATTCTCTCTTTGTTACTACTCCTACTGTTTGTAACTCAGATAATGCTGAGTGGATCTTAGATACTGGAGCCACCTATCATGTGTGCCCGAACAGGGCCTGATTTTTTAGTTTTGAGAAGCTAGATGGATGTTTACACGGTCATGGGTTATGATCATCCGTGTAGTATAGAAGGGATGGGTACAGTCCGTATCAAGATGGATGATGGGATAGTACAAGAATTGAAGGAGGTGAGGTATGTACCTCAACTTAAAAGAAATCTTATCTCTGTTGGCGCTTTGAAAGCATTAGGTCTGGTGATATCTGTATGGGGTGGTGTTCTCAAGATGATCAACCGCTCGATGGTGGTGATGAAGGCATCTGCCGGGACAATCTCTACTACTTGAAGGGTAGTACGGTTACAGGTCAGGTGGAGACTTCTAGTTCTTCAGATGATGGTTGCACGAAGGTCTGGCAGGTGAAGGTCGGATATGGAGGTGAAAAGTCTTTGCGAGCTCCTGCAAGAAGGGATCATTGGAAGGTGCTGCTACCTGCAATTTTGAAGGTGAACACAGCGTTCTGGACAAGAAGAAGGTGAAATTCAGCACCAGTACTCACCGCTCAGAAGGTCTTCTTGATTGTGTTCACGTAAGCGTTTGGGGACCTGCTAAGAATGCATCGCTTGGAGGTCACAGGTACTTTATCTCTTTTATTGATAGTTTATCTAGGCATTATTGGATATATCCTATGAGACAAAGGTGTGAAGCCCTAGATATGTTGGTGAAGTGGAAAGGAAGAATGGAGAAGCAAACAGGTAGGAAGATCAAGGAGCAACAGATTGGTAATGTTGAAAGAGACATGAACCAATTCTTATGATTTGGCCAGAACACTGGTATTGCTACTCACTTCATGTAGGCTGTCCAAAAGTTACTGGAGGACAAGCCATTGAAAAGCAAGTTTCAAGCTCTAGACGCGAGGGACTATTACCCGCGTCTCAGCATCAAGGCGCGTTGGCTCGACACCCGCGTCTCAGCATCAAGGCGCGTTGGCTCGACACCCGCGTCTCAGCATCAAGGCGCGTCGGCCTGACACCCGCGTCTCAGCATCAAGGCGCGTTGGCCTGACACCGGCGTCTCAGTTATAACCGCCTTGGTTAAGGGACCAATCACTGCCCACACGTAGGGGAGATCAGCCCCCATCGTGGCATGTCTTTAGCAAGCACGTGGGTTAGTTACCGCCCATGTAGCGAGGAAGTTGCCCTCATTATGGAGCGTTTTCAGGGGCACGTTCACCCCTGGGACCTCTATAAATAGCCCCGTCGCTATGAAGAAGGGGTCGAATTTTTGGCGATCGGCATCAAGGGGAAGGGCATAAGAAGAAATCAAAGGGCATCAATAGACATAAAGAGACCGAGAGATATCAACAGACGCGACACATACAGAGAGAGAGCTCGACTCTTCAAGCTAACTTGCTGCGTACAAGTTGCTCTTCGCCTACCTTCTCTTTTAGAGTTTTGGTAGACGGGGCTGAGTTACTCCTTCTACCTGCCAAGGAGAAGATCCCTTGACGGTCTAGACGGTCATCTGGTCAACGGAGAACAAGATTCACTCTCCACCGCCACACGAAGAACCCAGCACTAAACAAAGGGGGATTCAAGCTTCAACATCCTCCCTCCCTTGTAACCGGAAGATTAGTCTGTGTAATTTTTCATCTGATTCAAGGAAATTTTACACCTCCTTCTCTTTTTCTGTGTCCAACAAGAGATGGCGACTCCGCTGGGGAATACGTTTGTCACTGACGAACAAGCCGTGGCGCAGGATGATCTCCTCCGTAGGGGGAAAATGGTCGAGACACTTGTTGTGGAGTTCGACCAGGCGAAATTCGAAGAGTTTCTCTCTTCTGGCTCCAAGAGTCCAAAGACCCGCGTCTGTCGCAGGGTCTCGCGGGAATAACTCCGAAGCTCGATCTGAGGCTCTCTTGGGCGCCACTGCTACGGTCCCTTGTGCACAGAAGACCCGCGTCAACGCCTCTCAGAAAGCCAGCGTGGTCTCACGCGCGACTGCTGCTGCTGCGACCAACTGCGTCGCACAAAAGACCCGCGTCAGTGTCCCTCAGAGGACCCGCGTGGTTAAAACCCCTGATGTTCAGCATCAGGATGTTGTCGGTTTCTCTCCTCCTCCGCGACGCAACCGAAATGCTGAGCGTCGACAGAGGAGACGCGCGCGTCAGCTTCAAGCTGGAACCATTGGTTGTCCGACTGAGGCTAAACGCGACATGCAATCTGGCGCTTTGCCCGCGGCACGTCCAGTACGTGAAATCCGCGTTTGGCGGCCCTAGTGCGTAACTCCTCAAGTTGAGTCCTCTGAAGACCAGCTTACCAAACGCCAAAGCGAAGCTTCTGCGTCTCGTCAAACGCAAGAAACACGCGCTCACAGGCATGGGGCCCAGCAGCCCACTCTCTCACACCCGTCTCTGCCCGGACGCACCAGGCATCAACGCAAGACTCGCGTCTCATCTCAACAGAGACGCCAGGCGCGCATCAGACAGCCGCGACGCGAGAGCTGCGTCCCTGAAGTCTGCGTCCATTCTGCACAGCACATGGATGCCTCCCGTCTTCGACGTTGTGAGGCTAGTCTCTTTGATCCCTCTTCCATGGATTTGAGGGATTATTTAACAAGGAAAAGAAGTGCCCACCAGGTCACTTCATCTTGCTGCTGCCAACGGCTCATCTCCATGCTCTCGGAGTGCCGTTGCGGGTCGAGTGTGCACCAGCAGTCTTTAGTTAGACAGCTGACCTCGATCCCCCCGTCAGCCAAAAGAAGGCGCTCCCATAGAAGGAGAATCTTCTCTGACGTTGAATACCCGGAGCTTACTGCGAACATGATAAGCAGAAGCAAGGGAAAAGGACTTGCAGTCAGCTCAGATGAGTCTGACTCTGAACCGGAAGGGGTGTATCAAAACACTCGTACCCGGACTGGGGCCATTCCCCCAGTTGACTATAATGCCTTAGCCCATGGCATTAAAGTGAACGATTCCCACTCCGCCGTAGTGGAATCAGGGGCTTCAAACTCCTCCGTTGAGAAGGAGACCTCTGCCTACATGACAGGCACTCCTGATGAGACAGCTAGACGTCTGGAACAGATCCAAAAGAGACAAATGGAGATGATTGTGTCTCAACAGGAATCTATCGACGCTATCAAGCTGGCGCTTGCACAGCTGCTCGAAGACAGGAGGAAATCTCCTCCTAGGAGGTCGAGGGACAGAGAGAGAGAAAGGGAGGAAGCTCATCTTCCGAGCCTTCTGAAGAGAAGCCTCGATCTACTTCTGGCTCGTCCAAACCCTCGTCAAAGGGCGACCGAGACCCAGGGAAGGCTCATGCTAAAAGGATGAGTCAATTGGAGGAACGCCTCAATGCCCTTGCTAGTCGCAAAGACCTCCAAGAAGCTGGAGTGGTCCGGCCCTATCCAGCTGAGTGGGATTTAGTCCCGTACCCTCCTAAGTTCAAGGCTCCAACCCTCCAAGCCTTTGATGGGAAGGGGTCCCCTAATCAGCACATCTACTATTTCAAATCCCAAACCGGGAATGTAGTAGATAATGACGCCATCCTGGCGCGACTGTTCATCGGCACCCTGAAAGGGTTGGCCTTTGAGTGGTTCATGAAACTCCCGGAAGGTTCTATCAAGAACTGGGGCGACTTGGAGAAGCTGTTCTTAACACGCTTCTTCGAAGATGACTCCAAGGTCACAATGCCCACCCTGTTAGCTACGAGACAGCGAAAGGGAGAGTCCGTCAAATCTTTCGTGGAAAGATTTCGGAACGTGGCACTCCGGTGTCCAAGCGGTATGACCCAGGCCACCCTGGTGGAAACATGCCGCCACAACCTCCAAACCTCACTCCTTGCTCAAATAGGAGTTGCTGAAAGCCGCACCTGGAAACAATTAGTCCAACAAGGTGAACAGGCTGAGGAGATTGTTGCCCGCGTCAGGGCAGAAGAAGGCAAGCCGCGGCCGGAGAGGTCAACTAGGCGAGCGCCAGACACCTCCCTCCAGACAAAGCGAAGGATAATTTGGCGACGGAGACCAAATCTCCCACCAAACCTCAACCAGCCAAGGCGAGTGGCTCTTCAAGCCAACCCCGCGCCAACAAGCAGTATTCCTTCAAGGAGGAACATGTCGATTCGCTCTTCAAGCTACTCAACAAGAGCAACCGACTGAAGCTCCCTGAGGCCAGGCGCCCTCAGGAAGTCGGCAAGACCGACAACCCCAACTACTGCTTGTATCACAGGATGTTGGGACACCCTACCAGAAGCTGTTACATCTTCAAGGACATCCTTCAGGCTCTGATTGACGCGGAGGTGTTGAAACTCCGACCAGAACAGAAGGAGGTGACAGCCAACATGACGTCGGTTCTCCAGTTTGGAAAACAACCTCCAGCACCTGCAGGGGTGGTCCCAATCCCAAGAGGAGAACTAAGAGTGGTCAACACAGACCCTCACCAGCAGCAGGAGAAGGGCCTGGTACCCCCGTCCCTACGCCTCAAGGGGAAATCATGTGGGTCCACCCTGACCTAGTGGACAGCCAGCAGTGGACTACTGTAACCACAGGAAGTCCAAAGGCAAGGCAAAAGCTTCGTCCTGCCATGTGGTATGTGCTTCCTCCCGAGAAGCAGAGGATGATGTTCCCTCACTGACTGATTCAGAAGAGGAAACAATAGTCTTGGCCGCAGAGCCCAACCAACCAATGACGGGGACTCGTTCAGGACAGCCCTACTTGAAGCAGTACGGCGAAGTGGCGGCAAACCCTCCACAACCGGCTGCAGAGCCAACTAGGCCCTCCACGAAGCCACCAGTGGAGAAACAAAAGAGACTCGATTCTCTCGAGCTCTTCAAAAGGGTATAGCGGAAGGATCCACACGCCTTACCGCTTTGATGTCTTGGCTCAATTGGCCAACATCCCAGTGCGGATCACTCTGTATGAGCTTCTAAGACTATCAAAGTCGACCAGGGAGGCTCTACAAGAAGCTCTGGCAAATGCTGAGGTCTTTATGACCCAGGTGCCAAAGAAGGAAGATGTAGAGAATTGTCTCCACACCTCCCAGAATGCTCCCTGCATTACCTTCACGGCAGATGATATGCAGGTTAAAGGGAAGCATGATCGACCCCTGTACTTCACAGGTTATATCGGATCATCTGAGGTGAACCGCATTCAGGTAGATCCAGGGTCCGCATTGAGCATCATGCCCCGCCGAGTCATGCAACACCTCGGCATCCCTACCCACCGTCTGAGCCCTACACAGACGACCATCTACGGGTTCAATGCCAACGGCACCCGTCCGATGGGGAAGATCAAGCTCAAGTGCCAGATTGGGAGCCTCAAGTCGGAGGTGACGTGCTACGTCATCGATGCCGACACTTCCTACAATCTGCTGCTGGGACGACCATGGATCCACCGCAACTCCATCGTTCCCTCCACTCTTCACCAAGTCATGAAATACATTGACGCGAGTGGGAAGGTGCAAACGTTGGTTGCCGAAAGGTATCCGTTTAAGGGGGTCGAAAATTATTTCACGGACTCCCTCCTATATCAGGATCCGGTGGATGAAACCCCGCAACTGGAGGTGCCAGACTCTGGTAATGAGGCTAACACTGAGCCCGAGCAAGAAGAGTGCCTGTGGAAGTTGGAACCACTTGTAAAGAGCACTAATAAGCTCGATGTTGATAATAATACCACGACGATGCAGGCGGTTGGTATATTAATGAGAATTTAGACTTTGAGTATTTTTCTGCGTGTGCATCCGATTCAATACCGTCGGATACTAGTACCGACGTAGACGATGACATCTGGTCGGCAATGGATGCTTTGACATCATTGCATGTACCAGTAAAATCATCTTTCGGGACATACCAGGATAATGGTGATGCGCAGGAATCTATATTCATGGTTCCGACAAGACGAAAAGGCCAAAAACCAATCCTTTTGGGCGAATGACGACTGAACCAACGCCCCGCGAAGAATCGGAAAGTGAGGAGGAATCCCCTCAGCTCAGTCATTATGAACCAAAAGCGCTCAAAATGATGAAGTGCATGGGGTATGATCTAACCAACAGACCCGGGTTGAACTTCGGCAAAGGAAGGAGAACGCTACTCGATCCTTTATGCCGAAAGGGAAGGCCCCCGATTATTATCATCGGACGCGCCGGGAGTTGGGCTATGTATCAACTCCGGTCCCATCAGCCTCCGATTCTCAAGAATCGTCGAGCAACGATTACTCTTCAAACACATCATCTTGGGAGTCAGATGTCAGTGTCGGCAACATCTTCAGGAACTTTCAGTGAACATGGTTTCGACAAGCCACCTGGAAGATGGAAATGAAGAAATGATCCAATCTGATACAGATCCTTGGATCAAACATTTAAATGCTCTTTGGGATACCTGCTTTGAACAGCGTGAGCCACCCACAGAAGACAAGGTTGTTCAGATCAACCTAGGAGATGAGGCTAACCCTAAGCCCATCTTCATAAGTGACGGCCTGTCACCTTCAGAGAAGAAAGATCTAATATCTCTTGTACAAGAGTATATAGACGTCTTCGCCTGGAATTATGAGGACATGCCAGGACTTGATCCTCAAGTGGCCATGCACCGCCTCAACATCAATCCGGACGTAAAGCCTGTCAACAACAACAGCGACGGTTCGCCCAGAAATAATGGAGGCAATTCAATCAGAAGTCAGAAAACTCATTGATTCTGGCTTCATCAGGGAAGAATAACATCCCGACTGGGTAGCCAACATCGTCCCCGTCGCCAAGAAGAACGGGAAGATCTGGATCTGCATCGACTTCCGTGATCTAAACGAGGCCTGCCCCAAAGACGAATTCCCATTGCCAATCACAGATGTTATGATTGACAATACTTGTGGATTCGAACGAATGTCCTTCATGGACGGATTCTCAGGATACAATCAAATCAAAATGTATCCTGATGATGAAAAGCATACCTCCTTCAGGACTCCTCTAGGGGTATATTGCTATACTGTCATGCCTTTTGGCTGAAGAATGCGGGGGCAACCTACCAAAGGGCCATGAATGCCATTTTCCATCAGCAAATGCGCAAAACGGTGGAATGTTATGTCGATGATATTGCGGTGAAAAGTCGCATTAAAGGAGATCACATAGCTGATCTGAAGGTGGTCTTCGACATCATGCGGGCTCATCAATTGAAGATGAACCCCACCAAGTCCTTCCTGGGGGTAGCCAGTGGCAAATTCCTAGGATTTGTTGTGACTTCCACAGGAATCCATTTGGATCCGAAGAAAGTCCGCGCTATCCAAGAGATGCAACCTCCGAGAAACCTCAAGGAACTTAGGGGTTTACAGGGTCGATTGGTGTACATCCGCAGGTTCATCTCAAACCTCTCCGGAAGATGCCAGCCCTTCGCTAAGTTGATGAAGAAGGGTGTCTCGTTCATTTGGGACGATGCTTGCCAACAAGCGTTTGAGGAAATCAAACAATACCTCACCCAACCACCAGTCCTTACAGCCCCGGTGTCCGGAAAGCCTTTCCTGGTGTACGTCCGGGCAATGGACCATTCTTTGGGAGCTCTACTAGCTCAGAATGATGAAGAAGGACGAGAACAGGCAATCTACTATCTGAGTAGAACAATGATCGGAGCCGAACATCGGTACAACCCGATTGAGAAGGAATGTTTGGCACTAGTGTTCGCCATTCAGAAAATGCGACACTATCTGGTAGGCCAGACTATAAATGTCATATCAAAAGTCAATCCCCTGAGGTTACTTATGACAAAGCCTTCTTCACTAAATGGCCGGCTGGCAAAATGGGCCATGTTGCTATCCCAGTATGATATGCACTTTCTGCCGCAGAAAGCCATTAAGGGACAAGCGGTGGCAGACTTCCTAGCTGAACACCCAGATCCGAGGGCAGCCAAAGTCTACGAGGATCTCCCAGACGAAGTGGCTGAAGTCTACCTGACTCAGACATCGTTCGAAAGTCAAGTGTGGCAACTTTTCTTCGACGGTGCATCAAGGACAAGCCCCAAGGGACACGTAGTGGCGGGGGTAGGAGTAGTACTTGTCTCCCCCACAAAATTATGTGATCCCCCGAGCTGTCTCGCTAACGGAGCCTTGTTCCAACAATGTGGCGGAGTACAATGCTCTATTGATCGGGATGCAGCTCGCCGATGAGATTGGCGTTAAAAATCTCGAGGCATACGGTGACTCTAAACTCATCGTCAGCCAAATTCGCGGGGAGTACGAAGTCAGACATGAAGACTTAGTACCCTATTACAACGCAACTATCCGCATGGCCGAGGGGTTTGCTAACTTCTACATCGACCATGTACCGCGCAGGCAAAATGCGCACGCCGATGCACTCGCATCCCTTGCAGCCTCCCTAGCTCTTCCAGCTGGAGCAATGGAGAAAATATTCGTCTACAACCACGACTTGCATTGCCCGAAAAATACTCTCGAGGACTATCAGGAGTGAAAGGGAGATTGTCGAGGCAAAGAAGTGCTGGAATTGTCGGCCGGTCCAGAGCTTAAAGACTGGCGATTCCCCTACATCGACTATGTCTTGTACGGCATCCTGCCTGAGGACGCCAAAGAGGCGGCTGCCATTCGAAGGAAAGCCCCTAAGTTTTACTATAATGCGATTACACGAACATTGTATCGTCGGTCGCATGACGGGATCTTACTCCGGTGCCTCTCACCAAAAGAGGCCCAGGAGGTATTGAAAGAGGCCCACGACGGTACGTGCGGAGCCCATCAACCTGGCCCAAAACTGGCACATCGACTCCAAAGATTGGGTTACTATTGGCCTAAGATGATTGTCGACGCCGTCGCCTATGCCAAAAGATGTCACGCTTGCCAAATACATGGAGATTTTATCCATCAAGCACCAGGGTACCTCCACTCTACGACCTCTACATGGCCATTTGAAATGTGGGGGATGGATGTGGTTGGTCCTATCAGCCCACCATCATCAAAGGGACATCGGTTCATTCTAGCAATAACCAATTACTTTTCCAAATGGGCCGAAGCCATTCCTTTGAAGGAGGTGAAGTCGTCCAACGTGATCAAGTTCGTAAAACATCACGTTATTTACCGTTTCGGTGTACCTCGGCGGATTGTCCATGACAATGGACCCCAGTTCATCAGCCAGGCATTCCAGAGATTCTGCGCTAAGTTCAGAATTCAGAGTGTGTCCTCAACGGCATACTATCCTGCCGCTAATGGCCTCGCAGAAGCTTTCAACAAGACCATTGGCAAGCTTCTCAAAAAGTTCGTCTCGAAGAGTCAACGCGACTGGGATGACAAGCTAGGCGAATGCTTATGGGCCTATCGCACAACAGTGCGAACCCCGACAAAGGCCACGCCGTTTTCCTTGGTATACGGATGTGAAGCCGTGCTTCCCCTGGAAATCCAAATTCCATCTCTACGCGTCGCCTTGACAGCGGAGATGACGACAGAGGAGAAGCATCGACAGCGACTCCAGGAACTGGAGGCCTTAGACGACAAGCGTCTGCAAGCCCAACAGCAAATCGAGCTCTACCAAGCTCGAATCACCAGAGCCTTCAACAAGAAAGTTAAAGTACGAACTTTCAAGAAAGGCAATCTTGTCTTAGCCGTCAGAAGACCCATGGTGATGACGCACAAGACAAAAGGAAAATTCCAACCCAAATGGGAAGGACCATTTGTGGTAGAGTCAGTCTACTCGAATGGATCATATCGCCTCATAACCTCGAATGGCGATACACTTATGATGCCAATCAATGGCAGATTCCTGAAGAAGTACTATCCTTAGATGGTATTCTTCCGCTGATCAAGTTAATAGTACACCTCTGATCAAAGCAAGAAGAATTTCTTCATTAACATCCGACGCTCCAACGGCTAAGGATAGAGGAAAATGTTGGCTTTTAAGCCCAACATAAGTCTTCGACAACTCATCATGCTGAGGGGAATAGCATGGCTAGCCCAACTCAAACGATAGTTGGTAAAGGCACCTCAAATCCGTTGATAGCTGGGGGTTTGCTAAAAATCCTAAGTGGACTTGATTCCACTCTTTCCTCCAAAATCCCTTACCAATTCTCATCCACAGAATGGTAGGTCTACAAAATACAACCATTACTAAGTTAATACTATACCTCTGGTAATGGAAACTTTTTAATATTCCTTGTCGAGTACAAATTTTGCTTGTCAACTCTACACGGAGTACCAAATTTTCAAATTTGCCAAGTTAACACTACACCTCTGGCACTTCAAATTTTCACTTGTCAATTCTCATCCATAGAATGACAGGTCCTCAAACTGTTTTCGGCTCAAGCCAATTCTTGTCAAGTTAATATCACACCTCTGACAAAACTACTGTTTAAGTTAACATTATACCTCTAAGCAGTACTTCAAGTTTCTGCCAGGTTTAATATTACACCTCTGACAGTCACTTTTCTTCAGTCTTCCACATCGAAGCTGAAATGAATGATGACAAGTTAACACTACACCTCTAGCATCTGAGTCATCGCTAAGTTCAACAATACACCTATGGCCATGACCTTTCCTCGACTTCCTTGTCCAAGTCGAGATGACCAATGCTAAGTTCAACATTACACCTCTAGCATTACCTCACTGTTAAGTTAAACATCACACCTATGGCAGTGACATTCTCAGTTTTTCCTAAACAAAACTGAAATACTTCTGAGTTAAGGTAATATCACACCTCTGACTCGCATCCTTGTCAAGTTAACATTACACTTCCGACAAGACCACTTTCAACCTGTCAAGTTAATATCACACCTCTGATGGTAACAAACCTTCCTAGACTCTCCACGAGTCTAATCTCACTTGTTATTCTCTTCAACAGAATAACAAGTCTACCTAAAAACATTGTTAGGTTAATACTACACCATTAACAGTGTTTCCCTCAAAGCCCCAGTTGAGCTCAATCAAGTTAATCCCAAACACTTGATAAAAGTTCACCCTCCCTGGGGGTACCAATTATACTTGTCACTTTCTCTTACAAAGTGGCAGGTTCATCAAAAATTTTATCCCTGTCAAGTTAACATCACACCTCTGACAGCATTGTGAGAGTTCCTGAAATAGGATCTTTTCTTACAAAATTTGACTTATTAAAGTTACCATCATAATTTTAACAAAGTCAAAGATTCTTTGCTTCTACGAGTCTAAGACAAAAAAGTTCAAGACAATGAAAGAGGCAAAAAGAAAAGTGTCACTTTTATTTATTTCCAAACATATGAAAGTGATACAAAACGCTCTCTTATACAATAAGATGGAGTGTTACAGTAAAAACGCTCTCTTATACAATAAGATTGAGTGTTACAATTAAGGAGTACAAAGAAGTCCCTCTCTCTCTCTTAGAGGTTGCACTCACTCCTTATAAGCCGCGTCTGATTCCAAGTGCGCGATGTTTTGTGGCTACAATAGAAGCTGGTTACACCACAATGCATGATGTAAACATCGAAAGCGCCCTAGCTGACTAAGCTAAGAGCAATGGTGTTCTTGAGGTCTGGTGGCAACAGAAAGTCCTGCAACCCTTCGTTCAGGAGAGTCTCTTTCCCTAGCAGGCCATCCAACGGACATAGACTGTCCTTGATGTTACTTCTGGAGTGGGAGAGGAAGAGGATCTTGTCCGCCACCACAACTGCCGGAACCCTCATCGCCATCATCCATAGCCTGACCATCTCTTGCCAGCAGGCATGAATGGCGAAGCAGATCTGAAGAGACCTTGGCGAGGGTTGGGTCCTCGTCAGAGACGTAATATACTCTCTTATAGGTGACGAGGACCATAATATACTCTCTTATAGGTGAACATCGAACAAGTTCGCCGGCCAAAGCATCCTTCCAGGGGCCCAGCAAACCAGCAAGTCTACCTGCAAGGAATGAAACAAAGGAATCAGAACAATCTGCAACTTAGTATGTTTTCAACAGAGAAAAACTAAGTCGCAAATGCAGACTGCAGACGCGAGAATGATCCACGCAGTCAGCCAAGCAGACGCGGGAATGACCCACGCAGTGAGCCAAACTGCTGCGTCAGCAGAGAGACAACGCGAATCAAAACGCGGTCTCATTCTGCGCCCAAGTCGAAAGCACAGACGCCGAAAAGGCACAGACGCCGAAAGTTGCCATCTCCTTGTTGAGTGAACAAGAGTTGCAAGGCTCGGGTCTGAAACCTTTTGGAATTCGTCCAAAGCAGTGGCTATAAAACGCGCCAAGACAGTGGCTTTGAAACGCAAGCCTTGTGAACAAAGCCAGCTTCAAGTGCCAAAGACCCCTGCACTCGCGTCCAGAGAAGTTCAAGTCTGTGGCGCAAATTCCAGAAGGAATGCACCAACACAGACTTCGTGAGGGGGTCCAGATAATGATGATGCCAAGGTACAGGCCGTGGTAGATTAAAATATCATGGCTAATCGGGACGGCGTACCAACAGAGGCTTCTACCAAGAGTCGGGCTCTCTGCGTCCAGACGCGGACGTGCAAGATGATCAGAGAGACACTCTGCCCCGAAGAGACCAAACAGGAGCATACAAGCCCTGGGTCATCTTCATCCACAGAGCCATCCTCATCCATGGAGACAATACTCTGAAGAGGATGAAGGTTCTCAGAGCGCTCGCTCTCAAAAAGAAAACAGTCCAAAGATTGGGTTGAAGGGAGAGGGTGCGCCCTATTTATAGGCAGCCCCCGATAACTGCAATTAATGATCTCCTGATCTGAACCGCCGGCCTTAATGACCGCACGATTGTCAAGATCCAATAAGGGACTGACGCGTGTAACGCCGCTTCGAAAACCGTCGCAGGCACCAATCTCCAACCACCCGCATCGGTTTTCTCATTAAAGGGAATTAACGCTCAAGACCAATAAGAAGCCGACGCGTGGATAACCGCTTCGGGAAACAGCGGAAAATCTGCATTCCCGATCATCAATAGAGATTTGAAGATCACATCAAATCTTTATGACAGGCTGTATGTAACGCCTGGGAGGTTACACCAAGACGCAGACTGAAGAACTGTATCCAAAATTCGCGTCCCCTCCCCAGATTGGATGACGATCACCCGCGTCCTAGAGGAATGTCCGCGTGATGCAAAGTCGCGTCCCCTCAGCAAACGGGGTCCTTTTTAAAGGAGAACACTTAGTCCATTTTGGGATTAATGGAAAATGCACAAGGCTGCGTCCCTCGCGTCTGCTTGATCCGCGTCTTTCCTAGCGAAGCAGATCCGCGTCTCTCCCTACAGACGGATGCCGCGTCTTCTGAACTCATGGCCGCGTCTCCCTATGGATTGACGCTGCGTTTCATCAGAAGAACTTGGTTCTGCCCAAGTCCTTCTGAACTCATGGCCGCGTCTCCCTATGGATTGACGCTGCGTTTCATCAAAAGAACTTGGTTCTGCCAAAGTCCTTCTGAACTCATGGCCGCGTCTCCCTATGGATCGACGCTGCGTTTCGCCCAAAGAACTTGGTTCTGCCCAAGTTCTTCTGAACTGATACCCGCGTCTCCCTGTGAACAGAGGCCGCGAGTCGATGCTGCGTTTCATTGAAAGAACTTAGTCTTACCTAAGTTCAGTATTCACAGCCAGTGATCAAGAAGTTGGATTCATCCACAGCTAAGCAAAGAAGATGGAACAAAAAATGTCCTTTTTATATCAAAAGTGGATACAAACACTCTGATAAATAGAGTGTCCTTTTCTTTACAAAAAAAAAAAAGAAAAGAAGGCTAAATGTCCTGGTTCGCCAAGGAACGGATTTGCTCCCTGAGATGATGCATCTTGATCTGACGTGCCTTCTCAGCCTCCATCATGGCTTGGACCCGCAGCTCCTCTTCAGATAGGAAGGGTTTTGCAGCCAGCTGCGCTCGCAGAGATTCCACCCTGGAAGAATGTAGAGACAGACTCTCTTCAGCTCGCGCCTTAGCCGCCTGTTGCTCCGCAAGCTCCTCTTTGATGGAAACAATCTTCTTCTCAATGATCGCAAGCACAGCTTCTGCCTTGGCAATGGTGTCCCGAGCCTTGGCAATGGTGTCCCGAGCACTGATGATGACGTGCTCCGTGCTCTGCATGACAATCTCGGATTCCCTTGAATCGTCAGTTAGCTTCTGACATTCAGCCTGAGAATATTCGAGGCTGCGGATCTCTGCATCTATTTGTGCCTCTGCCTCCTGTCGCTCTTGTTCTTGAGCAGCTAAGAGCCGGGTTAGGGTGGCCTGGGCCTCACTAGAAGAGCTGGCATTTTCCAAAGACTTCAGCTCGTGCAGGTCGTCTCCCAGTTGCTCCACCACCCGCAGACACGCATGGGCAAGTGAGGGGCCTCCGGTTAATTCGACGTTCTCGGCCAGATTTCTGAGAAGCGTCTGGGCAAAATTGAAGGAGCTGCTTCCACGTAAGATGAGATCAATACATGATCCCATCGAAGCAAAGAATTGTTGCACCATCTGGCGTGCCAGTTCCCCCATATCGTCACCACCTGGGAAGCTTCCCGACCCCTTTTCTGTCACGGGACAAGGCGGATCTTCTCACACAAGAGTTGTGCTGACCACCGATACGGCTAGAGCAGAAGTAGCCTCGGGTGTTTTCAGAGGTGCTATCTCTGCAGGAACCTCCTCCTCAGAAACTTCAGCCGAGACCTGAGCCGTGTGGCCTTCTGGAGGGATATCAATCATTGGACTCTCCACCTGAGCCCCCTTAGTTCTCTCTGCAAATGACCACAACATTAGCCACAAAGGTGAAAGCGAAACATTCAAAATATCAGAACTTCCTTACCACCTGGAGGTCCAGAGATATCGAACCCTTGGGTGAATCCTGCAGAGTGAGAGCTTCCCCAGCCTCAGTGGGTACCTCCTTTTCCGGCAAAGCGGAGGGCTCCCTAGTTTCCGCAATCGCCCCTTCCGAAGTTGTCTCGCCAACTGAAGCCTCAACTCCTTCGGGCTGGGTCACCTCTTTTACCATCTCCTCGATATGCGAGGAGGTTGTAGTCTCGGCATCCTCAGCCAACCCTGCAGCGTAAAAGAAGAATGTTAAGACACCTTCTTCAAAACCAAAGAGGAAATCGGGTGAAAGTACCTGCAATGGGAGCAACTGTCGCCAACGGTGATGGCGCCGTCAACGGTTCCCCCCCGTACATTTCTTCCTCCGAGATATGGGAGAACTTACTCGGATCAGGAAGAGTGGGTTCATCACCGTAGTCGACCTTGTCTTCAAACTCGCTTTCCCCTGAGTACGAGGAAGAAGACAGCTCAACGCGAGGAAGCTCTACAACCCGAGCCTTGCCTCCAATTACCCCAGTAGTAGGACTGGGATCAATTGCCCGAGGACTGGAGATGAAGACACAAGGAGACCCCGACTGCTGTGCCTCATCTCTTCTTTCATGAGTAAAAGAAGGCTCGGGATGAGCTAAAATCCCCGGAATATCGACATCTCCTCCGCTCATGATGTCGACCTCTAGCTGCTCATCCTCGTCAGTGGCGGTGGACCGATCAACGAGCTCCCCTTCCTCCGCAGACCCGTGGTCTCTGCTAAGCGACCTGGGAACACGGTGAAAAACACCTAGAGGGGGGGTGAATAGGTGTAAATGCTAATCTAGGAAACTAAATGCAAACTAAGTGCGCTAAATGCGGAAGCTAATGCAAATTATGCACAAACTAATACAATACAACAAGTGTAGCCGAATTCCCCTTTCGAGGCTCTGGACTAACTCCCCTTGATTCCCCTTGAAATGGGTTGAGGTGCTATGTGAAGCTCTTGTTGGATGAGTATAAGTTAGGCACACACACACAAGCAATCCAAGCAATATAAAATACACACAATCAAGCCAAGCATATAAGAATGAATAGCAATATGAATAAATCCAAGGCAATATGAAATATGCACAACACAAGCAAATATGATATGATATGAATATGATGCTTTGCACAAATATAAGAGAGAGAGTTAGAGAGACAATGGATCAATACGCAAACACCAAGATTTGTTTCGAGGTTCGAGCACCTTGCTCTACATCCCCGCCTACACCACCGTGTAAGATTTCCACTATCTCAACTCCCACCGAGGGAACCTCTACCGAAGAGGATTTCTTACAACTCTAGGAGTACCAAACTCCTCTCTCAAACAACAACCTCCTCACAACCGAGGGGTTAGGCCCGTAGCCAATACAACAACCAATCCACACACCTCTACCGAAGAGGCTCACAACCAAACTCAATCACCTCTACCTAAGAGGGATCCAAACCAACAACCCAATACAACACTCTCCACCTCTACCAAGAGGGAGTACCTCAAGAAATCAAGGGTTTACAACAAGTGGTATATTTCAACCACAAACCTCTATCCTTTTTCTTTTTCCACAAAAACAAGATCCTAAATAGATTAGGATAGGTGATAGCTCAAGTGTGGAAACAAAGTGTTTTTGGAAACAAGCAACAAAGAAAAATCTTTGGGAAAATACTTGCAATATGATAGAATTGAAGATCTAAGCAAAAATCCCAAAAACCTATTTTTCTTTGATTTTCCAAAAACCCTAAAACAATAAAGAGGAGAAGTTTTTGCACTTAAAACTCTTTTGAAAACTCTTTTAAACACTTCAGAAAACTAGTATTTTTTTCTCTTGAAAAACTTGGCTAAAATCCCCAAAGAGATGGGGTTTATATAGCCCCTATACAAAACTAGCCGTTAGGCTGATGTGGCAGCCTGACAGGCCACCGGTCGACCGGTCCGGTCGACCGCCAACGGTCAGAATTATGACCGTTGGGCAACTGCGGTCGACCGGCCCGGTCGACCGAGAAAACCCGAGAGCAGAGCTCTCAACTCGGTCGACCGTCCCGGTCGACCGTGTCTGTGCCTAACAGACGTGCACGTCTGTGCACGTCGGTCGACCGCAACGGTCGACCGGCCCTTGGTGCGGTCGACCGTCGCGGTCGACCGACCAGCCTGTCAGCACAAAAACAAGGTCAGAAAATTTGGAAAAATATTTTCTAAAAAATCTTTTATCTCTTTTAAAAATACCATAAAAATTGTTTTATCATTTATATTGAAACTCAAACAAGTGATAAAAATTTCAAGACAATATATCAACATATCAATTCATTTTTGTGTCTTGCCAATTTTATGAAAAACAAAACTTGTATTTTTATCAAACTTGATTTTTCCAAAACATGAATAGAGATATCAAATAAGTTTGTTTACCAAGTTAAAGCATGTATGTATAAATAGAAAACATCTACTGTACATATAACATATGTAAACTTGTTTTGATCAACTATTCATAAAAACCAAATATCAAATCATAAAACGTGTGTGTTTTGTGTTCACTTGAGCATATCAACTAAACTAAGCTTTACAAATATGGATCTAAAACACAAACTCTAAACTAGATACCTAAGTCTTCTTGTCGATCTTCTATCTTCAAGTAGACTCGGTCCAAACTCCGTGATTCTCCAAGTGCAAAGGTATGATCTTTAAGCTTTGGCACCGGAATCATCATGAATAGCTTCTAATCATCTTGTTGAAGCTAATCACCAACTAATATCGTGTTAATGATCTGAAACTTAGAAACACAAGAATATTAGTAAACATAACTACATGAGTGTTGATCATCATCAAAACTAGAGTGGAAGGCCATTGGGCCAACAATCTCCCCCTTTTTGATGATGACAAAACTCATGGAGTTATATATGCATGGATTAAAGTTAAGCTTCAAAGAAGCTCCCCCTTAACTCATGAATAATCAAATAAACATAGATATGCAAGAATGATAATGCATAAACAATAAAAACTCTAGATACCACATGGAATATCCAAAACAAAGTAAGCTCTAGATACCAATTACAACAATTACAAAGCAAGCTTTGGATACCAATTAAACTTAATAAACAATTAAACTTAATATTCTTGATATTAAAACATAATATATGCATATAAAACATAAGCATGCATATAAAATTCAAATACTTCTCCCCCTTTTTGTCAATCATCAACAAAGGGGTAAACAATCAAAACCATAGATAAAATGAGGGTAAAAATCTTTCTTCCCCCTTTTTTTTTTTCAATCAAAACAATGCAAACAATGTTCTCCCCCTTTTTGTCTAAAAACAAAAAACAAAGTCAATAAGGGGTGACTACAAACATGATATCAATTAAAAAATATGTCAATGAAGCATCTTGATACCAATAAACAAGGATCAATATATGTTATATGCTATATACATTCATGAAGAGGAAGACGCTAAGTTAGCTTCCCTACACATATGCATTACATGAAGAAAGGATGACAAGCCCCAATTCACATAACACATATTATGTAATGCATAAGAGGAGATGTGAAGCTCCCCCTACACACGTATATCATATAAAGAAGAGTTGTCAAGCTCCTCAATTTATAATATACTCAACATGAATCTATATGTAAGAGAGATGTTAAGCTCTCCTTGCATATAGAAAATACAAATCAAAACTTTAAATATATTCTTTAAACAACATTTTGAGATACCATTGTAGTTAAACATAACAAATTACCAATTGTAAAACAACATAACAGATTTTGAATGTCTAAACACAAATTTTGATACCAATTGTAAGAATATATTTCATTTTGACATATGATACCAAATTCGAAATGTCAATCATAAAGTATGGGAGTACAAATACCAATTGAAAGACAAAATATGAAATACTCATTTGACATAACAATAAGCTCAAGTGCATACATCATATTATCTACCACCCAATCATAATTCAAGTTTTAAAGATTTTCAATTTAGGGCATACATGAACATGATCTCCCATCCTACCGCCCTTAGATGGTAGGGGTTTTCAAAAATAGATTTGAAAATGTAGTTTTGTTTGAAAATCTCTACCATATGAAGAATACCGCAACTAGTTAAATGGAAAAATTTGTTAACTAGTGCGAAATCCTTCAAGCAAGGAATAAAACAAAATTGTTTTTCATAAACATGAAATTCACATCATATCAAACACTCAAGTTCAATTAGGCATAAATAAGACTCATGAAAACAAAACATGAGCAAGCAATAGATGTGAGTGTACAAATAAAATATGAAGATCATAAATATGAAAATTAGGCAATAAGCTCAATTATTCTTTAAAACACGAAAATCATCAAAACTATCTAATCTTCAAGGCATATGTATGTCTAATACAAACTAAAATATACATACATATCCAAAACATAACGAGTCCAGAAAATATATGCATGAAGGCACGTGGCTCAAAAAGGATACTCATGTATAGTCAATAATTTGGATAAGATAGACATATACATGAAGTTAAATATTGAACACATGAAAAACATGAAAATCATGATAAGCTAAATTTTCATCAAGGCAATTTTCATTTCAAGGTATATGTATGAATTGTCAACACAAGAAGTATACATATATATCCCTAAACACAATTTGAGTCCATAATATAGATTTGCATGAAAGGCAAATGACTCAAGGGGTATACATGTATATCTTAAGGTTTGGCAATACAAACATATACATGAAGTGAAATACACAATCATAAAGCAAATTCAAAAATGAGAATACAAGTTTAATATGTATGAATCATCAAAACTAGACTATACTAGCACATCTAATGGGTTCAAATAAGCATTCAATTCCAACTATATATAGATTTATTTGTAGCCCACTCTATGTACAAGTATATAACTAGTCTTAATGAAAACTAACACTTAAACATATATTCAAAACATGAAGCATCAAAAACACATATAAAAATCATCATGATAAAAGTCATCATGGAAAACTAAAAACATGATTATTATGTGAGTTCACATGTATTAGATTCATGATGTACATTATAGCTTAAACAAAAGTGAGAACACTAATTATGGGTTCATATAAGCATGTGTGTCTCAAATACTATACATGTATGTCAAGGATCTAATAAATATGGAATGAACATACTAATCCATAGACATCAAAAACATGCTATAAATAATGAAATGGAAAGCATGTAAACACAATAGATGGGAGTAAAGTATTGTTACCAAAAATGAAGAAGCAACTCTCCTTGTCTCCAAAACATGGTGGTCATCTCCACCAACCTTCCCTTGAAAGTGATGCATCCAATTTGATTTCCATGAAGTCCGGAACGCATCCACTCCAAGGTGCTATCACTCTCACGTCATGTGAGAGCCCACACCTACATCAAAAACTTTAGGGGTGGTCTTTGGTACCCATACTCTTTTGGGTCCATGGGGGTTAGTCTCATTTCTAACCCAAACAAAATTCTTTGCTAAATTAGGAGTATGTAATCTATCATAGCAAAATTTAGCAAGGTGGCCCTTACGTCCACAATGTGTACATGTGTACACATGAGCATACATATGGTGATGGGTGTGTCCGTGAGGAGCATGTGTATGCCGTGGAAGGTGTGCATGCATAAAGGATGGAACTTGTTTCTTTCGAACCAAGGTTTCCAACCGTGAGTGGTTCATGGCACATTGGCTCATAGTGGAGCCCAAACAATCCATTTTCTTCTTTAACAAATTTATATCATTTTCGAGCATAGAAGAAGTGGAACATGCAATGGGTGATTTAGGTGAAACTACCCTAGCATGGCAAACATGAGAATCAATCTTATTTTGCAAAACAATATTTTTCTCTAAGCAAACATTTAAATCATTGGAAATAGAAATGATTTTGTTTTTCAAAACAACATTCTCTTTTAAAACAAAATCAACTTTAGAAGACAAATTTTCATTTTTCTTCAAAAGAGTTTCACAATCATTTTTAGACTTTAAAAATTTATTTTCTTTTAAAGCAAGTTCCAATTGAGATCTCAATGAATCCCTTTCATTATAGACCTCAACTTTCTCTTGTAAAACACAATCAAGTCTAGAATGTAAACATTTATTTTCTTTTTCAATATCTAGACTTTTCTTTTTCAACACGTTATATTTTTCTATTAACTTTTCACACACAATAGATAGTTCTTCATTTAAGGCATGGGGATCAACATAATCATTTGAAGAACTAGCACAATCATTACTATCTAGTTGAGATTCCGAATGTACCTCAAGGGAGTCATTCCCTTGGACCATGTAGCATTGTTGTGGTTCGGATTCTCCACTAGATTCCTCTTCTTGTTGGATTTGGACTTGAAGCTTGGAGGTGTTGGTGGTTGTCAATTTGTTCCACACTACAAAAGCGGAATCAAAGTTAGAAACACATAAAAGATAATCTTTAGATAAAGTGCTTCTAATGGCCTCTAGGGCTTGTGCATTAGCCCCTATATGATTGCAATCACCAAGATAACATCTCTTGGTGGCGGCAAGAAAGACATGCAAACCTAGGGTTTTTAGGTACATGGACATCCTATACTTCCAAATATCAATGTTGGAAGGATCATAGCTAGGTGGGGTCATGAAGTCCATGGTAAACTATATGTGTGCAAGCAAGCAAACAAATGCAAATGTAGATTAGCAAGCAAATGGATCTCACTCCTAGGATGTTAAGCCTAAGTATCAGGAGCACTAGCTCTGATACCAATTGAAAAACACCTAGAGGGGGGGTGAATAGGTGTAAATGCTAATCTAGGAAACTAAATGCAAACTAAGTGCGCTAAATGCGGAAGCTAATGCAAATTATGCACAAACTAATACAATACAACAAGTGTAGCCAAATTCCCCTTTCGAGGCTCTGGACTAACTCCCCTTGATTCCCCTTGAAATGGGTTGAGGTGCTATGTGAAGCTCTTGTTGGATGAGTATAAGTTAGGCACACACACACAAGCAATCCAAGCAATATAAAATACACACAATCAAGCCAAGCATATAAGAATGAATAGCAATATGAATAAATCCAAGGCAATATGAAATATGCACAACACAAGCAAATATGATATGATATGAATATGATGCTTTGCACAAATATAAGAGAGAGAGTTAGAGAGACAATGGATCAATACGCAAACACCAAGATTTGTTTCGAGGTTCGAGCACCTTGCTCTACATCCCCGCCTACACCACCGTGTAGGATTTCCACTATCTCAACTCCCACCGAGGGAACCTCTACCGAAGAGGATTTCAACTCTAGGAGTACCAAACTCCTCTCTCAAACAACAACCTCCTCACAACCGAGGGGTTAGGCCCGTAGCCAATACAACAACCAATCCACACACCTCTACCGAAGAGGCTCACAACCAAACTCAATCACCTCTACCTAAGAGGGATCCAAACCAACAACCCAATACAACACTCTCCACCTCTACCAAAGAGGGAGTACCTCAAGAAATCAAGGGTTTACAACAAGTGGTATATTTCAACCACAAACCTCTATCCTTTTTCTTTTTCCACAAAAACAAGATCCTAAATAGATTAGGATAGGTGATAGCTCAAGTGTGGAAACAAAGTGTTTTTGGAAACAAGCTACAAAGAAAAATCTTTGGGAAAATACTTGCAATATGATAGAATTGAAGATCTAAGCAAAAATCCCAAAACCTATTTTTCTTTGATTTTCCAAAAACCCTAAAACAAATAAAGAGGAGAAGTTTTTGCACTTAAAACTCTTTTGAAAACTCTTTTAAACACTTCAGAAAACTAGTATTTTTTTCTCTTAAAAAACTTGGCTAAAATCCCCAAAGAGATGGGGTTTATATAGCCCCTATACAAAACTAGCTGTTAGGCTGATGTGGCAGCCTGACAGGCCATCGGTCGACCGGTCCGGTCGACCGCCAACGGTCAGAACTATGACCGTTGGGCAACTGCGGTCGACCGGCCCGGTCGACCGAGAAAACCCGAGAGCAGAGCTCTCAACTCGGTCGACCGTCCCGGTCGACCGTGTCTGTGCCTAACAGACGTGCACGTCTGTGCACGTCGGTCGACCGCAACGGTCGACCGGCCCTTGGTGCGGTCGACCGTCACGGTCGACCGACCAGCCTGTCAGCACAAAAACAAGGTCAGAAAATTTGGAAAAATATTTTCTAAAAATCTTTTATCTCTTTTAAAAATACCATAAAAATTGTTTTATCATTTTATATTGAAACTCAAACAAGTGATAAAAATTTCAAGACAATATATCAACATATCAATTAATTTTTGTGTCTTGCCAATTTTATCAAAAACAAAACTTGTATTTTTATCAAACTTGATTTTTCCAAAACATGAATAGAGAGATCAAAATAAGTTTGTTTACCAAGTTAAAGCATGTATGTATTGTTGACACTTAAAAAAGACAAGATTCTCATTGGCCCGAACAATGTCTAGCGACAGACGAGCTGAAGACCAGTTTTCATCCACCTCCAAGGGACAAGGAAGCGGTTTGGACTCCACTGATCCAGCAAGCAGAACAGTGAACCCGGATTGTTTCTAAACAGACCTCAGCAGGTCTAAAATGCTAGTATATAGCATTACATTAGCCCAAGGAGATAGCCTCGTTTGAGAGGCTAGCATCATCCAGAGCATCGCCAGGAAGCTAACTGATAGCTTCGCCGAAAAGCCTCTTTTCAGGATTTCGCTAAGGATTGCCTCTAGCTACGCTATGAGCTTCAGAGCGGGCAGCTCCGCTATCAGCCTGCTATGGTCACCTTTGACCAATCAAATCTCCTGACAAGATCGGATTCAATCTAATCAAATCCAATCGGGATTCAAATATGGCAGGTGATTACCGCAATCTCTTAGCTCTCTTAAAACGAGTAAGAGGATCAGAGAAAATCCTCCAACGAGATGGAAAGGATCAAATCAAATCGGAAAGATCAACTGACTTGCACATTTTCTAGCTCCGCAGAAGCTATCCTAGCCTCGCAGTAAGGCTACTTTCCAGATTCAAACAGATTCGGTTCAATCTGTTTCCATATCTTCAAGGGGACGATTATACCCTTGCTCTCCCTATAAATAGCCCGCCAGGGGTACAAGGAGAGGAGAGAGAGATAGATCGATCGATCAAAGAGAGAGAGAAGACTCCACAAGCAGAGGCTTTTTCACGACGCACCGTGCGCTCTCTAATTCAGAGACCTTTCAAGAGAAATACTTCTCTTTTCAGGGTGGCGATACCCTAACAACCCCTTTTCCTCAAGGAATCTCCGAAACCAGGCGAGAAGGAATTCCTTACAGAAGGCGGTTTTGAGAAGTAGCCAGAGGGTTCTACCAATCCTCTGTTCTCTGATTCCCGGAACCAGGCGAGAAGGGAATCTCATCGCTCGCATCGTCAAAGGGACAAAGTGGTCGCGCGCTGATCAGACTCCTATCGGCACATTTTCCCAGAATCTCTGAGGAGATCTACTTGTAATCTTTTGAGAATACTTGTAATTTAGCTCCTCAAACTCTTTTTTGTAAGTTTTTCCCCCTTTGCAAACATAATGGAAAACAAGATGGCGACTCCGCTGGGGAATGTATTCTCCTCTGCTGAGAATCAAGTGTCGCAGTGCGACGAACAGACCTTCGGGTCTATCTCTGAATTCAGAAAAGCCGGTGCAGCCAGATCTTCTCTGGCTAAATCTTCAAGCAAAGTCTCTGCGGAGACGGAAAAGGTTCTCTACAAACCTACCGCAGTTCTCTGGCGCAACAAGGAAACATGCCCGCGGCCCAGATCCTACACTTTTGAGAACCTGGTTATCCAGATCGATCAAGGAAGATTTGAAGAAGTCCTCTCTGGGGGTGGCCTGACGCTTCGAGCACGGAAGCACAGGAAGGTCTTCATGACCAAGGTTTCAAATCAGAAACCAGAGGCAGAATTTTGCCAGCACCCCACAGCCCCGCTTGTGGCTATTCAGGTTCCCTGCGAACCTAGGCGCCCCCTGTCAAGGCTAATATGGAAGCCTAAACAGGAGTCTTCAACCAAAGTTCCCGGTGTAGTCATGCCGAGACTGCGCCTCTCCCGCGAAGAAAAGGGTAAGATGCCCGTCTGCCCTGACGATGCTGCCAGCCATGAAGTCACGACGGCAATCATACCGTCACCTGAATCAAGGGCAGCAAAGCCTTTTGTCAGCCTCGCTTTCACAAGCAAAGCTATTGCCCCACAACGAATTCACTAGGTTCGCGGCCGCAAGGCTAAGACCGCAGTGTTATCTGAGGTTGATCCCCTTCGCAGCAGAATAGCGGGCAAAGCACCACAGCGTGCTCCGCTCCCCAATTCATCAGGCACTAAGCTCGCACCCGTCGGCAAAGCTAGCGCCAAAGTACTATTCAGTACTAATCCCTTCTGCAGGGATAAGAAGAACGGAACATCATCCCTTGTACGCTCCAGAAAGGCCTCCCCATGGGTTTGTTCAGGCTCTGTTGAGCCTAACCTGCGACAATTCTTGACAAACAAGCGGGAATTGGAGTCTCTCCAAACCACTTCCCCTTGTTGTCAAAGAGGATGCCGACTTGTGACAATCCATTCAGCCCGCTGTCGGCAATATCCAATCAAGGCTGCGTCTCCGCACCGTCAATCGGTGTTTGACCGGTTGTCCGTACATGCCACAAAGAAACATCATGAAAGGAGCGCTTCGCGAGATCTACCCTCCGCATCCGTCAACATGACCGGAAGAGGACAAGAGTCCCCAGATCCAGACTACAGCCCAGGCTTAGGCGAAGTCTTGGTGCACGAGGAAGGTGTTTTCCGGAACACCAGATCCAGGGTGGCGATACCCTACGCTTATGAACAGCCTTCTTCCTCGACGGTCCCAACCGCGCCTCAACTCAGGTGGTCGCCCCAATCATCCGATGGAGAAGATGAAGACAGCGGGTATGCCTCTTCAGCAACAGTCAGTTCTATGCGAACGGACAAAGCATCGGTTAATATGACCGATAACGCCAATGACGACCTTCGTCGGCGTTTGGAAGCTCAGGAGCAGACCTCTAGAACTCAGCAAGAGGCCCTGGACAATATTCAACAGATGCTCGCTCAGCTCCTCAGCATCCGGAATGATGATACTGCGAGCAATCATGATGAGGAGGGACACCTCAGCAACGATCCGCCCAAGACGGAGAGATCTAAGGGAGGCTCTTCCCTGGATGCCGAAGTCCTTAAAGGCCTTCAAGCTCAAATTTCATCCCTGGCTCAGAGGGATGAATTAAAGAAAGTAGGGGCAGTTCGTCCTTACCCACTGGAGTGGGATTCGGTGCCATATCCGCCAAAGTTCAAACCACCAACGTTGCATACGTATGATGGTAAGAGCTCGCCCAATCAGCACATCTACTATTTCCGGTCCCAGACCGGTAATGTTCTAAGCAACGACGCCATCATGGCTAGGTTGTTCATCGGCACCTTGAAAGGGGTAGCATTCGACTGGTTCCGAAGCCTTCCTCAGGGCTCTATCAATTCCTGGGTCGACTTGGAAACTCGGTTCCTCTCTCGCTTCTATGAGGATGACACCGAAGTGACCATGGACAAGCTCCTTTCCACTGTGCAGAGGAAAGGCGAATCTGTCCGTAAATACATTGAGCGGTTCAGAAATCTATCCCTGATGTGCCCAGCAGGGATGCCATTACCCATGCTCTTACAGACATGCAGGCACAACTTCTTGGATCAAGTAGAAGTCCGCATGGGGGCTGTCAAAGCCCATACTTGGAAGGAATTGGTCGAACAAGCTGAGATAGCCGAGAAGTCGGCTAAGAAGTTCGAGCCATCCGCCCCTAGAAGCAAATGGGGCGCGAACAACAAAGGGCGTAGCGATCTCCCGCAGTCTTCCCAAGCTAAAGGGAAGGAAATTATGTCCGTCGAGCTGACCGGGGACATGCAGTCAAAGGCCAAGAAGAGCGGCGTCAACAGCCAAGAGCCCAAGTTTCCTCCAAAACAGTACTCCTTCAGAGATGATCAGGTGGTCACGATATTCCATCTGCTCCACAAAGGGAACAAAATGAAGCTACCGGATGCTCGGCGTCCCAATGAGATAGGGCGCACAAACGACCCTAAATACTGCCTCTACCACAGGATGATCCACCATCCTACTGACAAGTGCTATGTCCTCAAGGATAGAATTCAAGCCTTGGTCGACGCCGGAGTCCTCACACTGAAGACGGAACAGAAGAAAGTCACTGCCAATATGGTGACTCTTGAGTTCGGCACTGCCCAGAAGGTCACAGTTCCTGACGGGACCTATCCAGCCCCCACGCCGCGATTGGAAGTAAGGCATCCTTCGCCCATGACTAGAGACGACAAAGGTCTCGTCCCCTTAACATTGGAGACAGGGGAAGTCATGTGGATACACCCAGATCTCGTCCAAGACATTCAACGGTGTTCAAAGCGGCCCAACTCAAAAGGCAAATCTTGCAATGTCATCTCTGTCCTACCAGATGACGGTGATGTTACCTCGGCTTCCCTCAGCGATTCAGAAGGAGAAAAGCATGCTTGTACAGTGCAAGCAGACGCACCTCAACAGACGGGCACCCGGTCTGGGAAGTCGTACCTGAGACAGTATGAGAAGCTTGCTGACGAGACACAACAGCAAACGACGTCAGCACCAACGCCTGCATCCACTCCAGTCCCGACCAAAGGGAGAGAAAAGCCTAAAGAGGTACGGTTCGATCATGTGTTGAAGAAACCGTCAGGCCAAGGGCTTGATACGCCCTTTCGCTTCGATATACTGGCCCACTTGGCCAATATCCCAGCTCGTATCACAATACACGAGCTCCTGCGTCTCTCCAAAGAGACACGAGAAGCGCTCAGAGATGCTTTGGCCAACTCAGAGACTCTTCTGACATGCATACCAGAGGTCTCTAATCATGACGCCCAGTCTTCTTGCCCAGAATGCCATCATGTACAATCCAAGGTGCCTGCTATTACCTTTACGGCGGAAGATATGCTTCTCAAAGACAACAAGCATGATCGACCTCTGTACTATACCGGATATATCGGTTCAACATGCATTAAAAGAGTACAAGTCGATCCGGGGTCTGCACTCAGCATCATCCCCAAAAGGCTCCTCTATTTCCTCGGCATACCATTGTACAGGTTGTCCGCAACCACCACTACAATATATGGTTTCAATGCCGGGAGCAGTCATCCACTTGGAAAGATTTGGCTCCGCTGCAGAATCGGAAGCCTGAAGTCAGAGGTGACATGCTATGTCATCGATGCGGACACATCATACAACCTGCTACTGGGACGACCATGGATCCATGCCAACTGGATCGTTCCTTCCACTCTCCATCAGTGCTTCAAGTATGTTGAAGATGATGCGACAGTACGAACTGTCTTCGCTGAGAAGCAACCCTTCAAGGGGGTGGAAAACTACTTCACTGATGCTCTCCTATATCAAGAGGCTAGTGGAACGCTGGGAGAACCATTGCCAGGCGATGATGAAAGTGGCAATGAGGCGGATTCGGAATCCGAAACAGGCATGCCAGCCATTCTGATTGACGAGCCAATTGTAGCATGCTTTAATGATCCCCGATGCAAGATCCCTTCTGATGAGAAAGGCGAATGGATAATTAATGATAATATTTCTTTTGATTATCCTGCGAGCATCGAGTCAATTAAATCCATTATGGATGGCTCTCTTCATATGCCCGTACATGAGCCGAGTGTGGCTAGTACATCTGTGGAAGCCATAGAAGGGGCCACGCTGGTAGTCCCTCCGTCCAAGCAAGGTCAGGCGCCGATAATCTTCGGCAGAGCCCGGCCAGGGAGATTCTCAACTACAGACTCAAGCTCAGAGTCGGATGCTCCACAGTTCTTTCATTACGCGCCATCAGCGCGCCATATTATGAAGAAGATGGGTTACAACCTGAAGCAGGGAGCGGGCCTAAACTTCGGAAAAGGAAGACGCAGCTTGATGCGTAACTCCGTCCCAAGAGGGAAACCTGCAAATTACTATGATAGTACACGCAGGGGGTTGGGGTATGTTACACCCACATCATCAACAACAGTTCAGGTCGAAGGCGATGGATCGATCCCATCACAGTCGGCCTCATCCTCCGAATGGGACTCTGATGTCAGCATAGGAGGGATATTCGAAAGCCTCATGACTTCAAGCAGTCAGTTGGAACCCGCAGAGGTTGCCGACGAGGAATCATGGGCCCAGCAATTGAGCCTCCAATGGGAAAAGCGGTTTGAGCTGTGCGAGCCACCTACCGAAGACAAGGTGATCCAGGTCAACTTGGGCAGTCAAGATCATCCCAAACCGATTTTCATAAGTGAAAGCCTATCACTTATCGAAAAGGAAGAATTGATAATGCTCGTAAAAGAGTATATAGACGTCTTCGCGTGGAGCTATGAAGACATGCCCGGACTCGATCCACAGGTCGCTATGCACCGTCTAAACATCAAGCCTGACGTTAAGCCAGTCAAGCAGCAACAACGTCGGTTTCGCCCGAACATCATGGAAGCTATTGAGGCCGAAGTTCACAAGCTCATCGCATGTGGCTTCATCCGGGAGGAACAACATCCAGATTGGGTGGCTAATATAGTCCCCGTCCTCAAGAAGAACGGGAAAATATGGATCTGCATCGACTACCGTGATCTCAATACGGCCTGTCCCAAGGATGAATTTCCGCTGCCGATCACTGACGTCATGATCGACAACACATGCGGGTTCGAAAGGATGTCTTTCATGGACGGCTTCTCAGGGTACAACCAGATCAAGATGTATCCTGATGACGAGAAGCATACTTCTTTCCGAACGCCATTGGGGGTATACTGCTACACTGTAATGCCCTTCGGACTGAAGAACGCCGGGGCAACCTACCAGCGGGCGATGAGCATGATCTTCCGCGACCATCTCCGAAAGACGGTGGAATGCTATGTTGACGACATTGCCGTCAAAAGCCGCAGCAAAGATGAACATCTTCGCGATCTGAGAACGATGTTCGACTAATGCGGGCTCATCAGCTGAAAATGAACCCGACAAAATCCTTTTTGGGAGTGTCTAGTGGCAAGTTCCTTGGGTTTATTGTCACATCAAAAGGAATTCATCTTGACCCAGATAAAGTCAAAGCCATCCAGGACATGCATCCACCAAGGAACCTCAAAGAGCTCCGAGGCTTGCAGGGCAGATTAGCCTACATCAGAAGATTCATAGCAAATCTTTTGGGCCGTTGCCAGCCCTTTACCCGTCTCATGAAAAAGGGTACTGCCTTCATATGGGACCAAGCCTGTCAAGAAGCTTATGAAGACGTTAAGAGGTATCTCACAAAACCTCCGGTCTTAGTGGCCCCTACATCAGGGAAACCATTCTTGCTTTATGTAAAAGCTCTGGACTATTCCCTCGGTGCCCTCCTCGCTCAGAAGGACGACAATGGCCATGAGCAGGCCATTTATTATCTGAGCAAGACTCTCATAGGAGCGGAATCTCGCTACAATCCTATTGAGAAAGAGTGTTTAGCTCTCGTCTTCGCTGTCCAGAAGACACGACATTATTTGGTTGGCCAAACCATACATGTCATCTCCAGGGTGAACCCTTTACATCTTCTCATGACGAAGCCAGGGTCGCTGAATTCAAGGTTGGCTAAATGGGCACTTCTGTTGTCTCAATACGACATGACCTTTACTCCTCATAAGGCAGTCAAAGGCCAGGCCCTTGCAGAGTTCTTAGCTGCTCATCCAGTTCCAGAACATTCAAAACTTCACGAAGACATCCCTGATGAAGTCTTCGAGTCTAATGCAACCTCAGCAGAGGAAGTGTGGCAGATGTTCTTCAACGGAGCATCGCGGATGGGCCCCAAAGGGAAGATTATTGCCGGAGTGGGGGTTGTGTTCATCTCCCCACAGGATCATATCCTTCCCAGAGCATTCTCCCTGACAGAGTCATGCTCTAATAATGTAGCGGAATACAATGCTCTGCTCATCGGTCTCCAACTCGCCCATGGAATGGGGGTACGCTACCTTGAAGCTTACGGCGATTCAAAGCTGGTCATCAGTCAAGTCAAAGGCGAATATGAAGTCCGCCATGAGGACTTGGTGCCTTATTATCATACAACCATCGAATTGGCTAGCTTATTTGAAGGTTTCTACATCGAGCATGTGTCCCGATCTCAAAAAACCAAGGCGGATGCTCTCGCTACATTAGCGACAACGCTAGCCTTACCGGCCGACCGAGTATCACCTCACAGTCGCAACCCGGCATCTCGTATGCTCCAAGCATATTCTAAGGATCCAAGAGGTCCATAATATCTCCACGGATCTTGAGCCGAGGGATTGGCGCTTCCCTCTCATTGACTACGCTCTACACGGTCTGCTTCCAGACGATCCCAAAGAAGCGGCGTCCATCAGACGAAGGTCGCTCCGTTTCTACTATGATCCTACTATGAAGACACTCTACCGTCGTTCATATGACGGTGTCCTTCTCCGTTGCCTTTCCCATTCAGAGGCACAGGAAGTGCTTAAAGAAGCACATGATGGCATTTGCGGAGCTCACCAGCCGGGTCTAAAGCTTAAAGACAGGCTGCACAGACTTGGGTACTACTGGCCGACCATGATGGCCGATGCCACCCAATATGCACGAAGGTGTAAGGCGTGCCAGGTCCATGCAGACTTCATACACCAACCTTCGGAGTTGCTCCACCCTACTGTTGCTTCATGGCCATTTGAAGCATGGGGAATTGATGTCGTAGGGCCAATCAGTCCCTCTTCGGCAAGAGGTCACCGGTTTATCCTGGCAATAACCGATTACTTCTCAAAATGGGCAGAGGCCACACCGTTGGCCGAAGTTAAAACCTCCAATCTGGTTAGCTTCATCAAACACCATGTCATCCATCGATTTGGTGTCCCCAGGCGGATCATCCACGACAATGGTCCTCAATTCATAAGCCAAGGATTCTATCGGTTCTGCGATAAATACCGAATTTAGAATATGGCTTCAACAGCTTACAATCCTGCCGCCAATGGTTTAGCAGAAGCATTCAACAAGACAATCATCAAGCTGCTCAAGAAGTTTGTCTCCTCGAACAAGCGAGATTGGGACGAAAAGCTCGGTGAATGCCTTTGGGCTTACCGGACTACGGTTCGGACACCGACAGGCAATACGCCTTTCTCCCTAGTATATGGGTGCGAAGCGGTCATCCCATTGGAAATCCAGGTGCCATCATTGCGAGTAGCCTTGACTACTAAGATGACATCGGAAGACAATGATCGCCTGCGTCTTTAAGAGCTCGAAGCCCTAGACGAGAAGCGGCTACAAGCTCAGCAACACATCGAGCTATATCAGGCTCGGATGTCAAAAGCCTTCAATAAGAAGGTCAAGCAGAGAGTCTTCCAGAAAGGAGACCTGGTCTTAGCCGTCAGACGACCGATGATCATGACGCACAAGACCAAAGGCAAATTTCAGCCTAAATGGGAAGGACCGTTTGTGATAGAGGCAGTCTATTCAAACGGAGCATACCGCCTTACAACTGCAGATGGCGACCTACTCATGATGCCGATCAATGGCAAATTCTTAAAGAAGTATTATCCTTAATCGAGGATCTTGCTCTCGGTCAAGTTAACATTACACCTCTGATCGAGACCGCGCGCCCGGAATGCGCACAAAGAGAGCCTCTCTCTTTCTCCAAGCATATCAAATCTGTTGGTAGCTGGGGGTTTGCTTAAAATCCCAAGGGACCTGCTCCCACTTGATTCCCTCTCCAGAATCACTTACTAATTCTCATCCATAGAATGGTAAGACCACACATATTCCGCTGTTACGTTAACATTAAACCTATGACAGCAGTCCCCTCATTTCTCCTCGTGAGAACGAGACCTCCAAAATCACCTACCAATTCTCATCCATAGAATGGTAGGACCACATATATCTCACTGTTATGTTAACATTAAACCTATGACAGTGGTTCCCTCGTGAAAACGAGACCTCAACACTCATTGTTGAGCTTGGTGGCTTCTCAACCAGTTATGTCATTGCGACCTCTGAACTGGCAGATAGCCAAGTTCCATCTACTATTGAGCTTGGCGGCGTCTCCATCGGTTATGTCATTGCGACCTCTGAACCAGCAGACAGCTAAGTCTTGATCCTGAGTCCTGTTGACATTTACAAAAGACAGGTCTCGATGCTCGTTGACATTTACAAAAGACGAGTATCACCTATTTTTGAAGCTTGGCGGCGTCTCCATCGGTTATGTCATTGCGACCTCTGAACCAGCAGACAGCTAAGTCTCGATCCCGAGTCCTGTTGACATTTACAAAAGACAGGTCTCGATACTTGTCGACATTTACAAAAGACGAGTATCGCCTATTTTGAAGCTTGGTGGCTTTTCAACCAGTTATGTCATTGCGACCTCTGAACTGGCAGATAACCAAGTTTCATCTACTATTGAGCTTAGTGGCGTCTCAATTGGTTACGTCATCGCGACCTCTGAACCAGCAGACAGCTAAGTCTCGATCCCGAGCCCTGTTGACATTTACAAAAGACAGGTCTCGATACTTGTCGACATTTACAAAAGACGAGTATCACTCACTGTGAAGCTTAATGGCTTCTCAACCAGTTATGTCATTGCGACCTCTGAACTGGCAGATAGCCAAGTTTCATCTACCATTGAGCTTAGCGGCGTCTCAATTGGTTATGTCATTGCGACATCTGAACCAGCAGACAGCTAAGTCTCAATCTCGATGCTTGCTGACATTTACAAAAGGCAAGTATCTCCCCTTTTAGCCCCGCAATGGGCTAACCTCGAGACTGGCAACATCTCAATTGGTTATGTTGTTGCGACCTCTGAACCAACAGACAGTCATGTCTCATTATCCAAACAGCAAAAGTCAAAAGAAAAATTTTCTATTAAAGCCAAAAAGATGGGATACATGGAGGAGCATATACAATGGCCTACAGGCGTATATGGTAAGATCGAATCCGATCCCCGAGCGAAGCTAGCCTCGTTCTCCTGTCATCAGTAGCCTGGGCCAGCGCCTGTGATCTCAGCTCATCCTCATCAAAGTCCACCGCCTGAGCCAGACGAGCCTCGACCTCCGCCAAAGTCGCCCTCTGTGACGACTTCTGCCGTGCCAGTTCCTCACTCCGAGCCCTGAGCTGCTTAAGCCGCGCAGACTCTTCATGACGCATCTGTGTAGCTTTGGATAAGAGGAGATTTGCCTTCCGGATCATCTCTTCGGCCCTCTTAACCTTATCTTCGGCATCAAGAAGAGCACTGTTGGAAGCGTCAATTGCACTCCCAACCTCTGCTTGCTCTGTCTCCAAGGACTTCAAGTCAGAGGAGATAGCCTCAGCAGCCTCTTGAGCGGCGAGCTGAGCCTCGCGCCTTTGGGCGACAAGACGTGTGAGCCGTTCACGCTGCGTCTGAACGATGGAAATGGCGCCATTCCTCCACGTTCTTCTCAAGGTCATCTACCAGGAGCTCTAGAGCAGCAGCTTGATGGTACCCCTCAAAGTCCCGGATACACTCAATGCCACGGGAAAGGACCATCTTCAGCTTCGAGAATGGCACAGGCGAGCCCTTCAAGACTAGACCGATAGTCTGCTCCAAACTGTTATAGAAGCTGTCGACCAGATTACCGATGAAGTCATTCTCAGCTTCATCAACCTTTGAGACAACCTCGGGGCAATCTACCAACCCAGTCGACACCGCCGCAGAAGAAGAAGAAGCGGGAACATCGACAGCAGCAGGGCAAGCCAAAGGTGACCGCGGCGGAGTCCTCAGCGACACCAGCACGCCAGCCACCGCGGAGGTAGGACTGGCAACCACCTCCTGAGCAGCAGGCTCGACAATCAAAGTCGGGGAACTAGGGTCCATGATCACCCTCAGCCCCGTACTGGGCAAAATTGCTGGCACCTCACTCGGTGATGTGATTGGGAGTGAGGATACCTCTGGGACTGCCGTCCCTTCAGCCTCTCGCCTTTCAGCTGACGTGGGCTGATAAGAAGGCAAGTCGCCATACAACACGTCCAACATGGCAACATCCGCCGTGGACGAAGCACTCAACCCACCCTCTGACCTTCCAGGGGAAGTCTCCGGCTCCTTCAAAGCCGACGCATCTTGAGGCCGAACACCTGCAACAAAGCCATGGTCAAAAAAGCAGATGCAGTAAACAAGGGGAGATCAAAAGGTCGTCATTTTACCGAAGGCTGATGTTACTTCGTCAGCCTCATCAGTTTCTGGGGGTTCCATCGCGAAGTTCTTGCCAGAATCAACGCAGATAGCCGGTCTGCTCGCCGATTCCTCCGCAGACCACCCGATAGAGCTCGATGCCATAGGACCTCCTTTAGAAGTCCCAGCGCCCGAGAGGCCAATGTCGGCCGCATCACCTCCAGATTCCTCCGAGCGAGTAAAGGAACCAGCAGCAGCTCCATAAGCGAATAGACGATCACATTGGTCCCCTTGCTCCCCATGCTCCTCAGCTCCTGCAACAAAAAGCAAATGATGAGTTATTTAAAGTGCGCTGAAGGCATATTAGAGGGGGGCCAATCTTACCAGTAGTCGGTTCAGCAACCGACGGCTCAGCCACTAACGGAGTAGCAGAAGGAGGCGCAGCAGAGGGCTCACCCTCTACCACGATGGTAGGAGTCTGGCGACGGGGCCTCTTCGCTGACGACTTCCTACGGGATCCACTCCCACGCTTCCTTTTGAAGTGGACATCAGAGTCCTCTTCTTCCATTTCCTCCACATGTTGTGAGGGAGTTGTCCCCACTACACCAGACCCGGCTTCACGAATATCAGCTTCATGGGCATCAGCCCTCGTCCCTACCTCAAAGCGAGGGCTCCCTGCATCAGAAGCCCCGCTGTCCTCTACAGCGATGAACTCCTCTATGCCAGGAACACAGACTCATTTGCCCTCCATCTTATCAGAAGCCTTCTGCCTCATCCGATGAGAAATTAACTTCACACCCGAACGGTTGGCATTAAACCCAGCAGGTGTAGAGTTCGAAGCTACATACCATTGGCATAAACACAGGGTCGTCCAAAGGCCGGGATCCCTCAGCGGCGTGCGTAGCCACGCTCCAGTACCATCCGCGGTAAAGAACCGCCAAGCACGAGCCCCATCAATGAGGCTCCCCATGAAAGCCAGGTCCGGATTGGGGTTGCCCACATACAACTGGTCATACCCAAATTGGCGGGCAAACCGGCTCGGGACGTAGGGCTCCAGGTAGCAGGTATCCCCACTCCTGTACAGCAAATGCGAGGGCCGGATACAGACCAGCCACTCGAAAACACCCCGACTCATGGGAGATCGACCTGACTCCACATCATGGAATTCTTCGTTGTATCCTGCACCCCGCAGGCGAGGAAAACAACGGAACAGGCTATAAGCGTCATAACGATGCACTAACTTGCGGGCCTCGGCCACATAAGTTTTCTGCCACAAACGGCCTTCAAAGCGACGGAGAAGCGCCGTTTGAACACCCTGCGGAGGGTCTTCCCCAGCTCCAATCAAACTGGGGCAATGCAAGGCGAACCACGCCATCAAGTAGGTGTACGGTAAACCTACCCTAGGATTGGGTCCGTCACAAGGTAGGACGGCACCCTTCCCTCGCCTTGACGCCATTGGCCTGCAGAAAGCCTCCGTCAGTGCACGAAGGCCCCTCTGAATACAACACACCATGGCCGGGAGAAGACCCAGACAGTGGCCATGGACCAAGCGGACGGCAGGCAGCAGCACGTTCGGGTGGACGATGTCACCCGAAGAAGAAGGCACGACACACTTCTTTAACCAGATGGTTAAGAAGCCGGCCAGCAACGCCTTGCGAGACATAGGCCGACGGGCCTGATGGTGAAAGCTCCGAAGAACATCACCCTTCCCGAAAGGACCATCATCTTCTGCCACGACGATGTCCTTTTCAGCATGCACCTCCATCCTTGCCAAGATGTCTTCTTCAGCAACTCCGCAATGAGCTGCCTCAGGCGCACTAGTCATATCCGGGAACAAGTAATTCCCCTAGCTCTTCAAGCTCTTCGAGCTACCTTTGCCACCAGTGTGGATGCTGGAGCAAATGTGCAAATGGCACATCAATTCCCGATATGTCTCGAGCAGAGCAGGCTCCTGCTTCTCCAGAATAGCCAACTCCGCCTCACAGGGAAAGTACTCTTCGTATGGAAGAGACCCGAAGGGCAAAGCAGAGATCTCCCGCATCTCGTGCAGTGCCATGCCCAACTCACCAACTGGGGTGAAGAAAGTCCCCAAGGCCGGGCAATACAACTCAAGGATGGCGTAGAAGCACGCCACCTTCATCTCGATGCCGTAGCAGGTCGCCCTGACGGCCTCATGGAGGTTTAACCTCTCTAAGTCCCCCTCAAAATGGGTGAGGATATAGTTGGTCAACTCCGCCCACCACGACCTAGGAGGGTGGACCCAACCGGGAGTCCTGAAATCGGTGGCAGGGTAGTTCCCGTCAACTTCGCAGAATTGAGTGCCAAAGGTCAGCGCCGCAGCTGGGTTCTCTCCTACTGGAAGGTCCCGCGATACCTTCCCAGGGTATAGCCCCATTATGCTACGAGGATGGCCAGCCCTCGAGTAGCCGGACTGGAATGTCAACCTCCCGACACTTACAGACTCGGCATTTAGGCTCACGCCCCACGCCATCTTCCGAGCCTGAGTCACGCTCGCGAAGGAAGACAAAGCAAAATGTCGCTTAGTGGACGGGAGATAGAATCTCTCGCCGTCCAGCTGGAAGATCCACTGGCCTTCACCGGCCTGCAGCTGGCGATCGGGATCTGGTGCAGCATCCCCGAACATGAAGTCAGGCTTTCTGTAAGCCTGACGGTCGATATCTTCAAGAGGAGCCGTAGTCAAGATGCTCCGCATGGCCTGCGGACGACCGTCCTGGATGAGCGTATCCCGTACAAGAGAGCTCGGCTCACTAAACAATGAAGCCTGCCCATAGAACTGCAAGCTGATGCTTCCGCCTGCTCGACTGGCTACACCGAACAGACTGTTCTGGAGGCCGGAGGCGTAATGTACTGCCAAAACAGAAATGAGCTATGATTAGTTCACCAATCAAGTGGATGCGAAAGCATAAAAATTCACTAAGGCATAGCCTCGCCCAGCAAGCAGGGCCTGCAAGGCGATAGCTTTGAAAAAGCTTCGCTTCATGGATAAGACTGCATCTTTGCAGAAAATATCCAAAGCGCCAACTTCGCTTAAAGCAGGAAGTGGCATAGCCCTAAGGGCTGACGTCATCAAAAGGACATCATGGTCAACGGTCGTCCTTCGTAGCCACGACTGAAGGGACACGACCCACATCCTGTTCATCAACAGGATGGAGATTGCCCAAGCAATGGCTTCCTACGAAAGCCTAAAAGAAGAACTGTTCAGTTCTTACTTCCCTGGTGCAAGGAAAATAGGGAAGTTTAGGGAAACGAGTTCCCTAATGAGGATAGATCCCATTCGATCGTCCTAAATAGCCAAATGACTGGCTCCAAAGGAAAAGAGACCTCGGTCTCCAATCAGACAGGAAAATTCCTTACCGGTGACTGGTTGTTCGATGACCGGAGGAGGAAGGCCCTCCGCCGCAGAAGTCGCCACTTCCTTACCCGCTCGTCTTTTGGGCGCCATTAAGAACCGCAAAAGTTCTCGAAGTACTCTGAAGCAAAGGAGGAAGAAGGAGAGGAAAAGACAGAAATTTCTCTGAAAAAAGGGAGACCTTTCCATATTCAGCCCAATCGGGCTTTTATAGGCCAATCAGCGCCTGAAACGAGGCCTCGAAAAAAAGGGCCCATGCCGCCGTTTCGAATTAATTCGAAACAGCGCCCGAAGCGCCTTCCCGAGAAGCGACGGTTCAACTCTACTAAGAGTTAACTTCGCACTAGTGCAAAAGTGCGGACTTCGCACAATCCTTCAAGGGCTTCGCTGAAAGGTCTACCTTAGCCCTCTAAAAAGGTGCTATGTCCTTAGCTCCGCACACAGTTTAGCCCAGCTATGGCCAAACTCTCAGTGAAAGTAAGCAAAAATCAGATGATCAGACGATGAACTTTCATTGATTCAAAAGCAAGGGTACATTTGATATTACATCAAAGTTGTGTTTAACACACCAAGTTGCCTAACAAGGTCATTTGCATAAAAGGCATACAAGCGGTTTTATCTGCTCCCAGGCCAGACCAACGGGACAGGAAGGGCCTTCCTCCTGCATAAGGCCGTAATCCTTCGCACATGAACAGATGGTGCCACAAGGACACGGTCATTTTTCTCCACAAAATGGCAGATCTTGCCAGGCCATTTTTGTTGAAGCCTGGCAATAAAAACCTATCGCCGCCAACACGATAGATCACGTATAATGGGAATTGGCAGTGGTACCAGTGATCTAACAGGCGCGATATCCGCTTTCCTGAAGTGGATCACCCCCAAAGGCCACCAAAGTTGAAAGTCGGCAATAATGCCGGCGATCCCACAGGCGACGCCCATCATCTTGAAGCGGATCCTCTCCGATAAAGGCGGCCAGCCTCACCTCAGAACGAATCATCTCGGATAAGAGGCTGCCAACAGCCCCTGGGACGCGCACTCGCTGCCCCGAATTGTTCCTCCTGCTTAAAAGTAAAGCTTCAACCGGGAAGCATAAGGCAATTTCATGGTTTCTTCCATCAAGTTACCAGACTGGCAAGCATAGCTCACTGCAAGACAAATTGGAGCAAGTTAGCAGTTAAGCACAGAAAAAGCTGCAAAGATATTAAGTCAGATTCTTGGGCGGCAAAGCAATCCGACTTCAGCAGAGGACAAGCTCCCCCTGCACAGCAACCATGGACTAGCTCAGCAAACGCCAAGTCCTAGCCTCACCTCTATGGCAAAGTCAGACACAGTCTCAACATTCACCAATATGGCAAGACTGGCTCAACCTTTGAAGAGACCAAGTCCTAAGTTCTGCCTGTATAGCGGACTTAACATGCAGTGATCTTTCTCTGATCAAATCAAGACGATGGCTTCGCAGAGAGTCATGATGAGATCCTTCTCTGCAGATCAGCCAAGTGCAAGATGAAGATCGAGGGAAGTTAATTCCTAAAGCAGCTGTCAAAGCTAAACTAAGGGAGATGAATTCCCTAAAATCGGTGAAGTCGTTGAACGATCAAGACTTACTGGTCCTTGGCGGTTAGACAACCAGAGTGGGTTTTCCCACTAATTCAGAGATCTGAGTATCTCTCACAACCAAGAGAAGAGAAGAAGAAAGGCAAAACATTTCTCTTCAGAGGACCTCAAGTGTCCTATTTATAGGCCCCATGGCCTGAGCGCAACTACCCCAAGCGTGGAAGCACGAGCGCATTCAAGGCATTTATTGCGCCTTGATGGAAGGGACGGTTTTCCCTTGGAACCGTGCAAAGGGAGAAAACGTCTCCCTCATAAAAGGCACTTATGGTGCCTTGAATAAAGGGAATATCCTCCCTTGGAAACGTGCAAATCGGAGAACATCTCTCTCGATCAGCGCGAAAGAAGGAATGATCCTCCTCGTAACCGCCCCACGGCAGTTGGCTTTGAAAAGGCAACAGAAGTTCCAAAGCGGACTTATTTCTTGGAAGCCCAGATGCGGAGCTACCCCGACGCGAAGCTACTCGCGAACCAGTGCAATTCTTCGGCGAATTCATCCCAAAGCAGGATTGAAGGCGAAGCTGAACTCAACCATCATGGCGATGTTCATACTCCACATACTATCACAGGAGTTCAAAGTGTTTCGGAGTTTGAGCTATTGCAGACTCTCGAAAACTTTGAAGGGGGTCTTGTTGACACTTAAAAAAGACAAGATTCTCATTGGTCCGAACAATGTCTAGCGACAGACGAGCTGAAGACCAGTTTTCATCCACCTCCAAGGGACAAGGAAGCGGTTTGGACTCCACTGATCCAGCAAGCAGAACAGTGAACCCGGATTGTTTCTAAACAGACCTCAGCAGGTCTAAAATGCTAGTATATAGCATTACATTAGCCCAAGGAGATAGCCTCGTTTGAGAGGCTAGCATCATCCAGAGCATCGCCAGGAAGCTAACTGATAGCTTCGCCAAAAAGCCTCTTTTCAGGATTTCGCTAAGGATTGCCTCTAGCTCCGCTATGAGCTTCAGAGCGGGCAGCTCCGCTATCAGCCTGCTATGGTCAACCTTTGACCAATCAAATCTCCTGACAAGATCGGATTCAATCTAATCAAATCCAATCGGGATTCAAATATGGCAGGTGATTGCCGCAATCTCTTAGCTCTCTTAAAACGAGTAAGAGGATCAGAGAAAATCCTCCAACGAGATGGAAAGGATCAAATCAAATCGGAAAGATCAACCGACTTGCCCATTTTCTAGCTCCGCAGAAGCTATCCTAGCCTCGCAGTAAGGCTACTTTCCAGATTCAAACAGATTCGGTTCAATCTGTTTCCATATCTTCAAGGGGACGATTATACCCTTGCTCTCCCTATAAATAGCCCGCCAGGGGTACAAGGAGAGGAGAGAGATAGATCGATCGATCAAAGAGAGAGAGAAGACTCCACAAGCAGAGGCTTTTTTCACGACGCACCGTGCGCTCTCTAATTCAGAGACCTTTCAAGAGAAATACTTCTCTTTTCAGGGTGGCGATACCCTAACAACCCCTTTTCCTCAAGGAATCTCCGGAACCAGGCGAGAAGGAATTCCTTATAGAAGGCGGTTTTAAGAAGTAGCCAGAGGGTTCTACCAATCCTCTGTTCTCTGATTCCCGGAACCAGGCGAGAAGGGAATCTCATCGCTCGCATCGTCAAAGGGACAAAGTGGTCGCGCGCTGACCAGACTCCTATCGGCACATTTTCCCAGAATCTCTGAGGAGATCTACTTGTAATCTTTTGAGAATACTTGTAATTTAGCTCCTCAAACTCTTTTTTGTAAGTTTTTCCCCCTTTGCAAACATAATGGAAAACATGTATAAATAGAAAACATCTACTGTACATATAACATATGTAAACTGTTTTTGATCAACTATTCATAAAAACCAAATATCAAATCATAAAACGTGTGTGTTTTGTGTTCACTTGAGCATATCAACTAAACTAAGCTTTACAAATATGGATCTAAAACACAAACTCTAAACTAGACACCTAAGTCTTCTTGTCGATCTTCTATCTTCAAGTAGACTCGGTCCAAACTCCGTGATTCTCCAAGTGCAAAGGTATGATCTTTAAGCTTTGGCACCGGAATCATCATGAATAGCTTCTAATCATCTTGTTGAAGCTAATCACCAACTAATATCCTGTTAATGATCTGAAACTTAGAAACACAAGAATATTAGTAAACATAACTACATGAGTGTTGATCATCATCAAAACTAGAGTGGAAGGCCATTGGGCCAACACACGGACTAGAGGAGTTTCTTTTTCAGCTATATCCTCCTCCCTCAGTTCCCCAACATCAGAAGGGATAACTGCCGGTGGAACCATAGCTGTCGACAGTTCCCTGACACCAGAAGGGATGGCCGCTGGTAGAGAAACTGCTGGCGCCAAGTCTCTCCGCACCTTCTTATGGGCAGGCCCAGCAGTAGAAGTAGAGCCCTGACGACGCTTGCTCACCGCCTGTCGAGACTTAGTTGCTTGCGGCTCTGCCCTTGTTGCTCGCGGCTCCGCCTTAGTCGCTTACGGCTCCGCCCTTGGTGGTCGTGGCTCCGTGGCTCGTGGCTCCCTTCTCGTTCTTCTCCCGACCTCCTTCTGGGCCTTCAGGTACTGTTCTACGAGTTTCGCTGGTTTACCGGACTCTGTCCTTGCCTCGAGACTTGCATTGATGCTCTCGATGCATGAAGACGTCAGAAAAAAGTCTGGTGTCTGGATGGCTTGGGAGTACCAAGTGCAGAAGCTGAGGCTCATATGGCACTTGGGCCCCTCGAGAGGTAGACGGAAAGTTGCTCCCGTCCCTCCAGCCACACTGTAGTACCAGGCCCGAGCACCCTCGAACAGGTTCCCTTCGAAGGCGAGTCAAGCATTGGGGTTCCCGACATAGAGCTGATCATAGCCGAACTGTCGAGCGAAGCGATTCGGCATGTACGGCTCAATGGTGCATGACGTCCCTTGCCGGAAAAGCACATATCCGGGTCGAATATTGAGCAACCACCAGAAGGCTCCCGTGGATAACCTCGTGAAATCATCTGGGCCCGCGGAATCAATAAGTAGATCCCTGAAAGATGCACCAGGGATCTGGGGGAGGCAACGATTGAGCTGGTAGTTCGCAGGGTCTGAAAGGCACCTCCGGACGTAATATATATAAGGATCACGCCAGTTCGAACCCTCCAACCGCTGTACAAAAGGGACAGAACTCTCCCTCCAACGCACCGCCGTCATCAAGGAAGGGCAATGCATCACGTACCAAGCCATGAGGTACGTGTAAGGCAGCTCGACCCGAGGGTTGGGACGCTTCACCGTCGGATTCCCCTCTGAGTCAACATACAGCTTTCCCTCGGAGTCTGCAGTTTTCGGTGGCTCGCAGAAATTCTTAGCTAGCGCTCGCAACCCGCTCTGAATACCAGCCGCCACGGCCGGGAGAAGGGCTATGGGGTTGCCATGAGCCAGGAGCACCGCCGGGTACACCACGTCAGCAACAATAACTTCATGTGGCAGCGTGGGCACCACACAACGCTTCAGCCACAACATCAGAAAGCCCGCCAACAGATCCCGATCGGAGATAGGGGTCCGGGCTTGATGGTGAAAGCTTTCAAAAACCAAGTCAGGGTCAAAACCGTCCTCGTTCGACTCCGTGGTGTAGAAACTGTCAGAAGCCTGGTCGATCCTGTCTTCAATCTCCCTATCGGAGCTGGGAGCCAATCGGGTTATCAGATGGTCTTTGGTGTTGACGTTGTTGAACAAGTAACTGGCCCAAGACAGTTGCTTGACTCCCTGCGACCGCCATTTGGTTATCTGGCCGCAAATGTGGAAGTGACATAGCACTTCCCAGTAGGTCTCATATATTAGGGGATACTCCTCCTTCAAAAGGTGAAGCTCCACAGTGGTCGGGACATATTCCTCATAGGGAATGTCCCCTGTTGCCAATCCTGAGACTTCATGCAGCTCGTGCAGAGCGAGGCCCATCTCCCCGACCGGAGTGAAGAACGTCCCCGTCAAAGAATTATAACGCTCTAGAACCCCGAAGAAGTTCTGAGAGCTTTGAGGGATCCCCCACTGCACGGCCCTGACTGCCGAGTACAGTCCCACACGCTTTAGCAGATCCCCGAGCTCGGTAAGGACAAAGCCGACCATCCTGCCCCACCAATAGTTCTCCGTGGAATGGACCCACCCGGGCGCACGGAACCCAACCGGATAATCACCCTCCGCTTCCATGAATGCGTTGAGGAAGGTAGTGCCAAGTTGTGATATCTCTCCAGCCGGAACCTCAGACTTGCGCGACCCAGGGAAAAGGCCGATAACCGACCTGTCATGGCTATCATGACGGTGTACTTTATGGGAGCCCAAATCACCGAGAGTAATCTCAGGGACATATTGAGAAAGGTCCCATTCCATCTTTCGAGGGACGGACATGTGCTGGAAATAGGACAGCGGGAACATCCTCTCCATGTCCGGAAGAAAGAATCTTCCACCCCTTATTTGACGGAGCCATTTGTAAGTTCCGTCATACACGCGATAGCCGCCATCGTGGATGCGATCTCCGAAGAAGAAGGCAGGCTTCTCCAGCTTGATGCCAGCATCCGTTGTGAATGCTGCATCGGTCATAAGCACCGAAGAGTCCTCATGTCAACATTCGAGAGCCTCTCCTCACGAGCCTGCGACTGGTCAGCAGTCACAGGGACAGTCCTTTGTAGCACAAAGGTCAAGTCCCGGTCAACACCACCTACATGTCCAAAGTGGCGCGTATTGGCGAGTGAAGTAGTAAGGTCTGACGCTGCAAAAAGAAAAGGACACTTAGTTAGATACTTTATCAAAAGCAAGGAAAAAATGCTAAGTGTTCATAACCCAGACGCAGAAGAGACACTGGACGCACGAATTATCAAATCCGCGTCCAGACCTGCGCATCCATGTCCAAACGCAGAAGAGACACTGGACGCAGGAATTATCAAACCGCGTCCAGACCTGCGCATCCACGTCCAAACGCAGAAGAGACACTGGACGCAGGAATTATCAAACCCGCGTCAAGACCTGCGAATCCACGTCAAAACGCAGAGGAGATACTGGACGCAGGAATTATCAAATCCGCGTCCGGACCTGCAAGATCCGCGTTTTGCAAACCAAGACTTATGAGATTCAAGTATTTGGACTCAGGCGCCAGACCGTAAGAACCAGCACCTGATGTTGCAGAATGCAAGGATCAAAGTCCGCGTTTAAACCCTTCACAATTAGAAATATTCTAAGTGAAGGGTCCAAAAGGCAGGACCTAATGGCACCGGGTCATCAAACCCGCACCTCGGTTATCAACCCAAAGACTGCGTCTGGGAATCAAACACGATTTAAAGGGTTCTTAAGGGTTCTTTGAACTTCCTTTAATGGCAAAATTCACGCCTAAAAGACATTTTACCTTGGAGACCTTGGAGAACAACATCCTGCGCAGAGGAGGAGCTGCCCCTCCGGGCCTCGGCAACGGTCGCCTTTGAAGAAGAAGCAGTCGGCTTGGTCTTGGGTGCCATTGCTAATTCAATCCGAGGTTAAACAGATGAACAGAAGGGGAAATTCTCTTTCTTAATTTTATCAGCGAGTGCGTTCGGAGAAGAAGAGGAATCTTCCTAACTGTGGCCTTTTATAGGCACAAGGATTCACGAAGATACGCAGCGTATGGCCCGATGAATTCTGCGGCGAATCTCTGTTCGACGCGTGGAACAAAATCACTTTAACGCACAGAGAAGATCATGCGCCACGACTCTGCAGCGAATCGTCGCTCGACACGTGGCACGGATCATTTAATGAGCCAGGAAATCCGCGCGCCAAAAGGTGAAATCCTGTCGGTTCCCCAGGCCAACTGGCAGCGCAATCATGATGTGGCACGGACTCGCACCTGACGGCCATGTCTCTTCGATGGATATGCCCCGTCAGCATCGTCATAAATGCGCCCAGACAATCGCGTATATATTCAAAAGATGCGTCTCTCCGAAGTTCGCGTCTTCAGCTGAACATCGCGTCTGCCTTATAAAGATCAGTCGCGTTTCCATTGCCAAAAGGTCGCGTCTCGCTAAGAAGTCGCGTCTTTAAAGCAGTCTCATCTCTGCTTTTCAAAAAGGAACCCGCGTTCAGTCCCTGCTTCTGCGAATCAGTTCAACAGTACACTGGCACAAGCAGAAGACCAACCACTCCTGGCTTAAAGCGCACCCGTGACAGACTTAAAAGCAAACGGGGAGGTTTAGACTGTGTATCTAGACACTCAACATGATCAACTCCGGTGGCTTCAAAGAGTTCAACAGTACACTCACGAAGACCAACTCCAGAATAGATCAAACCCGGAGCATTAACAGTCCAGCCATGAAGGTGAATTCAGCTGGAGTCCAAAGTATTTCGAAATCCGTCCCAGTTAACTGCGGAATATCGAAAACTTTGGAGGGGGTTCTGTAGGCTGTCCAAAAGTTACTGGAGGACAAGCCATTGAAAAGCAAAGTTTCAAGCTCTAGACGCGAGGGACTATCACCCGCGTCTCAGCATCAAGGCGCGTTGGCTCGACACCCGCGTCTCAGCATCAAGGCACGTTGGCTCGACACCCGCGTCTCAGCATCAAGGCGCGTTGGCTCGACACCCGCGTCTCAGCATCAAGGCGCGTCGGCCTGACACCCGCGTCTCAGCATCAAGGCGCGTCGGCCTGACACCCGCGTCTCAGTTATAACCGCCTTGGTTAAGGGACCAATCACTGCCCACACGTAGGGGAGATCAGCCCCATCGTGGCATATCTTTAGCAAGCACGTGGGTTAGTTACCGCCCATGTAGCGGGGAAGTTGGCCCTCATTGTGGAGCGTTTTCAGGGGGCACGTTCACCCCTGGGACCTCTATAAATAGCCCCGTCGCTATGAAGAAGGGGTCGAATTTTTGGCGATCGGCATCAAGGGGAAGGGCATAAGAAGAAATCAAAGGGCATCAATAGACATAAAGAGACCGAGAGATATCAACAGACGCACACATACAGAGAGAGAGAGCTCGACTCTTCAAGCTAACTTGTTGCGTACAAGTTGCTCTTCGCCTACCTTCTCTTTTAGAGTTTGGTAGACGGGGCTGAGTTACTCCTTCTACCTGCCAAGGAGAAGATCCCTTGACGGTCCAGACGGTCATCTGGTCAACGGAGAACAAGATTCACTCTCCACCGCCACACGAAGAACCCAGCACTAAACAAAGGGGGGATTCAAGCTTCAACATCCTCCCTCCCTTGTAACCGGAAGATTAGTCTGGTGTAATTTTTCATCTGATTCAAGGAAATTTTACACCTCCTTCTCTTTTTCTGTGTCCAACACTTCACAACAGGTATACATGGGGTGGCTAAGGAAGTAAACCGTTCCTTGCTGGAGAAGGTTCGGTGGTTGTTGTCTAATGCAAGATTAGACAAATCGTTTTGGGCTGAGGCGATTGTGTATGCTAGTCATCTCATAAATGGATCGACTGCGATAGGAGGTAAAACTCCATTGAAAATTTGGTATGGGAAAGCTGCTCAAGATCATGGTTTACTGTAGGAATTTGAAAGTCCGACCTACTTAGTGCCAGAATGGCAAGGTGAATCCGCGAGCAAAGAGGTTTGTATTTTTGGGTGTCAAAAGGAATATGAAAGGCTACAGGTTGTGGGATCCCGAAAATAAGAAGATCGTGTTGAGTAGGCATGTCACATTTGATGAGACTTCAGTGTTGAAGTCTACCGTCTCTCAGCAGGTGGAGAGGACGGAGACCAAGGAAGTATCACAGCGGGTGGAGGTTAATGCTACTCTACCATCTCCAGTTGATTCGGTATCAGTGAAGACTTCACCGGATGTGACACCGGGTGGAGATCATGTAGCCAGGGTTGATGCTAAACAGGTTGAAGATATTGATGAGAATGTCAAACTGTTTGCAGCCATTGGAACCAAGGTAAAACCACGCTCATGGGTAAAGAAGCATGAATCTCAAGCTTGTGATTGCGACAAGCTCAAGTTGAAGGCCGTTGTTCTCCATGATGGTCGTGAGGAGGTTCATATGACTCAGCCAGATAGGTTCGCTGCTGCAGATCTAGGTACAAGTGTTTGAGCTTGATGGAGCTCATTTCAAATGAACTACGGTTGGCTTGATCCTTTGGGCAAGGTACGTGGGAAACCGTAATGGCGTAGCCATATTTGGAGATGCAAATCATATGAAACTATTTGGTTCTCAAGAAGGTGATTGAGACTTCACGTAGAGGTGAAGAGTTGGACTTCACATAGAGCTGAAGCATTGTGATCTCGATGAACAGTTGATCTTCTGGTGAGAAGATAGTTGAGCTTGCATAGGAGGGGTGTGCATCCAATTTGTTAAAGCCGATGATGGTGTTCGGTGTGCTCTACTCAGACTTATTTGGACCGTCAGTTGAAGACATGTAGACTAGAAAGAGCCAGTCAATTGGAGAGTCAGTATTGACTCATGATGAGTTCTTCGTGAGGTCATGTAGTTGCTGAGTTGGAGACACGTTCGGTGATCGGCATGTATGGTATTTCTCCTAAGGTGAAGTGATGGGAACACATGTTGATATACCTCCGGGTTGGATAGCTGAGCTGAAGTTGGAAGCCAATAATTGATATTGGAGTTTGGTGAGAGTTGCATGTGGCGACGACAAACTCAGTTTGGATCTAGTGAGATCAGTGGAAATCAATTGTACATATGCTGGAGATTCGTTTGAAGGAAAAGATTTAGTCTGTTGGCCAAGTCGAGATCATGTGTCGATTTCGCCCGGAGCGCTCAAAGCCGAGATCGTGTGTCGATTTCGCCGAGATCGTGTGTCAATTTCGTCGGGTGATATATTGGAGTTCGTTGGAGTTCGACTCAGATTTAAAAAATCTTCACCGAGGTGGAGAATTGTAGGGGGAGAGAGGATATGAAAGCTAGTGGAATCCAACTTAGATTCGGACTTCGTTTTTTAAAAGGAGTCGGAAACAATTGGAGTTTCCTAATAGGTGAATTGTTTCTCCTTTTAGGATTTTGATTCCTTTTCGGATTTGAACTCATTTCCTGTTTGGGGTCAAATCCAATTGGGGTTTACTAAACCCCTGAGACTCTTTGGCTATAAATAAGGGCCAAAGCCCTCATGTATTGTATCCCTAAGAATCTCCTCAAGTTTTCCTCTTGTATTAGTTTGTATTGATTGTTGATCAATAAAATCTCTCTCTCCCTTGCCCCGAGGACGTAGGCACGTTGTCGAACCTCGTTAAATATTGTGTTGATTGCTTTTCTCTGTTGTTTGTTATTTTGTCGTGTTGATTACTTCTCCGGCTACATCAAGTCTCCGCCAGGTGGGCGGATTCCTCAAGAGTGGTTGTTGTCCCCGCTGCGCACAACAGTATGTGTTAAAGTTTCGAAAAAAATTTCGTGATTTACATGTAATTTTCGAAGATGATTTATATGTTTCACAAATCTAGCTTTCTACATGTTACAGTTTAAAAATAATTTTGATATGAACTATTTTTTAGCCATATGATTTTATCTTCATAAATGTGTTATTCACATGATTATTATATACTCACTTTTATGTTTACTCATAATTTTATGTTCATGAGCTTGCATGTGCTGTATAGATTTTGAGTGACGATTCTTATGTGATATACATATTTTATGAGATGTATTTGATGTAGTTTCTTATTTGAAGAATTTTTGAACTAATTTTTCAAAATTATTTAAAATTAGTCCTTTTATATTTCACATGATGGTGTTTTCTAACTACTCAACTATTTTCAAATTATTTTTAAAAAATTTCACCCTAAGTGGGTGGTTGGTTGGGCGAGCATGCATATTATATGATACTTTATTTATTCTCTTAATATATGCATATTAGGTTGGTGTTAGTGAGTGAGTTATAAACATGATCTTCATGATATTTGATTTCTGTATACTTGTTCTTATTTATCTATATATGTATGCCTCATATTTCAAGTTGTATTAAATTTTCATTGGTATCATACATATATATATTTATTGTGCATGTTCAACAATATTTATACATATTTTTATAGCACAGATTTATTCATGTTAAGCTTGATCTCACTTCAAATATATTAATATATTTTTTCAAAAGTTTATGCATCAAAAAACCAATGCATTTCATGTTATTTTGTGATTGTTTAAAAAAAGAGAAAAATTTCTTGATTTAAATTTTAATTGGTATCTTATTCTCTATTTTTTTGAGAAAAATATTTTAATAGCTTATATTTTCAATTGATATTAATTATCACAATTGGTATCTAATTTTCAAAATTGTTTAGAATTTCAAAATTGATATCACGGGCTTTCACTTACTATTCAATTGGTATCATGTTTAAACCTTCAATGGGTATCAAAATTATTTTGCAAATTGATATTTATATTGATTTCAAAATTGTTTTCAATTTTCAATTGGTATATGATTGCCTATAATTGGTATTCATTGTTTTGATATAGGTGCTCTATATATTTATTTTTGATATATATATTGCCTATATGCGAAGGGAGTTAACTTAATGTCGTCTCTATATGTAAATTATATAAAGAATAATTTGACCTCTCTTCTCTATGTAATACATATGTGTAAGGGAGCTTAATATCTTCATCTATATATTGTATATTACGTCTATGAGGGTTAGGGTTTTAGTCATTCCTTATTCATATAATGCATGTATACAAGAAGAGTTAATTTGGCGTCTCTCATCTTCATAAATTTATATCGCATATACATGTACTTTGTTTTATGTACCTTTTTTGATGAATTGACAAAAAGGGGTGAGGATTTTGGAGTTTATATATGCATGCCTATTCCATGTTTGTATATATGTGTTTATATTCATGATTTGTATTCATAAGGTATCTATGAGCTTACATTGAATATATATATATATATATATATATATATATATATATGTTTTATACTTTGCATGAGTTAAGGGAGAGCTTTTACAAAGCTTATCTTTAATTCATGCATATAAAACTCCATGAGTTTTATCATCATCAAAAAGAAAGAGATTATTGGCCCAAAGGCCCATCACTCTAATTTTGATGATGACTAACTCAGATAGTTATGGTACTAATGATCTTGTGTTTATTAAGTTTCAGATATTGATCAAGATCTTAGTTTGTGTTTAGCTTTAATAAAAGACTCAAAATCAAGTTTGGAGCTAACACATGGTGATTCAAGAGCTGAAACTTATAGAACATATCTAGTACTTAAGATGGAGTATAGCTTGAAGAATCAAGTTTGTATCAAGTCTACATGGAAAAGATCTCCAAGAAGATTTGTATCTAGAGTTTTGTAAGTTTAGATCTTGTGTAAGGTATAAATTAATTTTTGATTGCCCAAGCTCACACACATGCAAAGTTTGTTATTGGTTTTTGGTTTCAATTTAACAAGCATACCTTTTTGGTTTCATGAATAGATTTCATCAAAAACAAGTTTACATTGGTTTATATATGTTTTGGATTTTATCCAAATACATTGATGCTTTAAGTGTGTTTAAGAAAATTATTTTGATGAGTTGAATTCATAAGTTTAAGTTTTATATTTATCATAATTGGATTTTCATTTAGTAGTTTGGTTTCTGGAAAAATACGATTTTGATTTCTAGATTGAATTTATATATCTCAAAAACAAGTCAAGTGTTTATAATATATGTTGATTTTTGATCACACATATTTGTATTTCGTTGTATTTACATGAACTTATTTTTGTGAAATTTATTGGGATTTATTGGAATTTAATTGGGTTTCAAAAGTTCATTTAAAAATCTCAAAATTGTGTTTTTGGGCTACTGTCGGTCGACTGCACGGCCGACCGATAACAGTGCCGGTCAACTGCACGGTCGACCGATGTGTATAGAACATGCACAGCCCAAGAGTGTCTGAGTCGGTAGACCGCCCGTTGACCAACAATGTTGGCTATTTCTTGTCAGAGCTATCGGCTTGTTTTGATTGACCGATCAGTCGACCGACCAAAGAGCAGTGCTCTCTGGTGTTGGCTGCGATCGAACGCCCGGACGACCGACAAAACCCAATGGTCAAAAATATGACCGTTGGCGGTCAACCTCCCGGTCGACTGAAAGGCATATCTGCTTGTGTTTGAACCCCAACAACTAGTTTCTCTTTTGGCATATATTCAAGGGTTTGGGAGAGGTTTTCTTGAAGATTTTCAAGAACTAATATTCCCACTTTCAAAAGAGTTTTTCAAAAGCTTTTGTGCTCTAAATTCATATCTCTATTGTGTTTCAAAGTTTTGGAAAATTCTAGTTTTAATTTTCTGCTTTCTATATCTTTCAAGAAGGTTTTCCCAAGTGTTTTTTTTTGTGCTTTATTTTTAAAATTTTTGTTTTCTCACAAGTTTGAGCTGTTCATTGTAAAATTTATCCTCTAGGATCTTATATTGTGAGAAGTGTTATTTGTGATCTTTATGATCACCAAGTGTTGTAACCACTCCTTTACTTTGTGCTTTGGTTTTGTGTCTTCCATCTTGTGTAGAGGTGATTGTTTTGTGTATTAGCTTTGTGCCTCCTTTTGTGTAAAAGATTGGGTTTGTATTCTTTGTGGAGTCCTTAATGGAGAGAGTTGAAATCCTTCTAGTTGAAGGCGGGGACAAAATGCTTAGCGCTCGAATTTCGAAACATATCCTTGTGTTTGTGTTGGGCTATCCCTCTCTAAACTCTACTATCTTTATATCTTACATTGCTACTATTGTTCATTTATACATACTTGATATTGTTTGTGTGCTCACTCTTGTATCAATCCAAGAGAGCTACTGAAGCGCCTCAGCTCTTAATCTAGAAGAATTTTGAGGAGAACTTTTAGAGCTCTTCACCAAGAATTCAGCTTCACTCTTTAGATGTCACTTGTGATTAATCTTGTTAGTGAAAAAGTTTTAATTCCACATTATTTATCAATAGATAAGCACTACACGTATTCACCCCCTCTCTTGGTGTACTTTCAGTTATAAATTAGAATACTAGGTGGGCTAATTATGTGGATGAATGCTTTTACATTAGCAGATAAACTCTAATTTTTCTGATTTTGTTTAAGTAACCTTCTTTATCAGTGAATACAATTGAGTGTTTGTGTGTCCGTGTATCGATATCGTTTGGCCTACCAAGGATCCATTGCAGCATTACCATCTAAAGAACAATATGACCAATTAGATCTTGGATTCAAGGTTGGCCCTCCTCGTGCTAAAAGACAAAGATGGAGACTTAAAAAACAAAGAATTAGCGGAAGAGGTGAAGATGAAGAGGGAAGAAAAAATGTATTACACCTATTTTTAGTTGTTTCATAGTTTGAAGCTATTCTCTCTACTTTCAGTTACTCATATGTGCCACATGCAAACTAGGTTGCAAAGAGGAGACAAAAGTGCACAAGGTGTCAAGGCTAAAGACATCATAAAAACACTTGCAAAATGCCAATAAACCAGCCACTCAACCCTTCAGCAAATCCTATGCCAGACGCGGGACAAGTCCCGGAAGGTGAATGTAGCACTGCTGCTGCAAACACTTCAACCATAGCATCTACTTCAACAAGAAAAAGGTATTTCCACTCTAGTTTCCATCAGAATTTTTCTTCCCTCAATTTAGTTATGCTGCTTCAAACAAAATTACTTTTCAAACTATAGCAGTTAACTATAACATGTTTTCTGATTTCTTCAAAGTGATGGGAGGAAAGCTATTGTTGTAGCATCTCCATTTGGGACAGGAAGAGGCAGAGGTAGAGATTCAAGGGGTGACAGGGTTGGTCCTAGAAGAGGAAGAGGAACAAGAGTTCCAGTTGGATATGGGGTTTTACAGACCCTCTCAAGAGTTTACATGTGAAGCAATGGAGATGCCAATAGACCCCCTCCCAAAAGTGACAACTGCAACCATATTGGAGGCCATAGGCATTTGAATTTGTAATAAACTTTTGTTAGGAATCTGACCTTAGTTAACTTAATGCTTAGTGAACTTCAAACTTCAAAATTCTTTTTTATATCAGTTGTATTAAGTTGGGTTAAGAGCTATCAAGAACTCTCCAAGACATTTGTATTAAACAGCTAGAATACTTTTTATGCACTTTATATGAAAGCGTATGACTATTAGTTATCAATGTATCTGTCGGTTTTCAATATGTGCTGTTGATAGAAGGCAAGAGCTTGTTATTCATTTAAGTTACATAATGGTGTTGTTGTTGCTATTAAGATGTGTGTCTCATTTATCATCAATTATTATTGTTGTTATTGCCATCATCTATTTGTTACAAATTCAGCTTATACTTTGAATATGTTCTCTATTTCAACAAGTCATACATGTATTCAATGTGTGTGTGTGGGTGCTCTAGTGAGTTACATAGGTTTTCTGTTGAGACAACTTCAATTGAGCTTGAAACTTGCGGCCTGTTTGTTTCGTTGCAAAACGTCGCAAGTCGTAAGTCGTAAAATGAGAATGAAAAAAGTAAACTGTAGCAGAGAAAATATATTGTGTTTTACGGTGTTTGGTTGATAAAGTGAAGTGTAAATGGAAAAGTATATTGTGTTTTACAGTGTTTGGTTGATAAAGTAAAAATGTAAATGGTAAAGTATATTGTGTTTTACGGTGTTTGGTTGGTAATGTAAAAGTGTAAGTGAAAAAGTTGACCACAAAATTAACTGTAGCAGTGATTTAAATATTATAAATACTATTAAATTAAATCTACTATTGCAAATTAAATTGTATTAATAAAATTGAGATAAAAAATTAATAATCTTAATATTTTATTTATAACAATAATATTAATAAAATATCAGTATAAATAGTAAAATATTATTAAAATATTAACTAAATAAATAGTATAAAATTTTAAGAAAATCTAAAGAACATTAATAAAATTTTAAGAATACTAATAAAATATAAATATTAAAAAATCTTACAAAAATAATAAAATATAGTTATAATATTATAATATTAAAATACTTGAAAATTATTATAATATAAATTTTATTATAATATTATTGTAATATTATAGAAATATAAAATTAACAAAGTAAAATATAATTATAATTTAATAATAAATTATCATTATAGTATTATTATACTGAATTATTATTACAATATTAACATAATAAAATATCAAATATAATAATAATATATATTATGATATTAATAAAGTAATTTTTTATATTAAAAATAAACAATTAAATATATAGTAAAGTATAATATTGTTATATTAATAAAATATTAACTCTAAATAAAATAATAAAAAATGGAATAAGTATTAAATAAAATATTAAATAAAAATATTAAATTAAAATATTAAATATTAAATATTAAAACAATATTAAAAACAATAAAAAAATTAAAGATTAAAAATATAAAATAATTAAATAAATAAATAAGAAATTGAACACTATTTAAAATATTAAATATTTAATAATATTAAATTATATATTGATTATCAAGTAACTGTTTTGAACTATAAGTGTACTACAAGTGAGAGTTACATGACCACAAAATTAACTGTAGCAACTACAAGTGAGAAAATATGAGTGTAAAAGTGAGATTTACATGACCACAAATTTAACTGTAGCAACTGCAAGTTGGAAAAGAAGAGTTGCATTTTGCAACTTGTTTTTCAGCGAAACAAACAACGGAAAATTGAAAAGAAGTTTTACGACTTGCGTTTTGCGACGTTTTGCGGCGAAACAAACACGCCGCAAAAAACCCATTCTTTTATCAGCACTTAAAAATATTATCAATTGTGTCATCTTCTTTGAGAAATTATCATCCATTTCCAACATCATCTTCAATCTCTCATCTTCTGGAGGCACACTCAAAAAACCCACATCCAGGATTCTCCTTTGAAACATACCTCACGCAATAATAAAACTACTTCCCTCTATTATCTTTCTTGTACAAATGCGCAATTTAGCCTCCAAACCACAAATACAACTCGGATGTCGGCTGCCCACTGATGCAGCTGGATAGCTCATTTCAGAAAAGGATGAAAAGATAGAGAAAGGAGAGAGAAAAATCGAGAAGAGAGAGATGGAGAAAGAAGAAGGAGAAAAAGAGAGGAGCAAGATAGAGAAAAAATTAAGAAGAAGATGGTGAAAAAAGAAGAGGAAAAGGATTTTGATGTTGGATTTTGAGAAGAGGAAGAAAAAAAAAATCTGCCCATTAGGTTTCCTGGGGAGGGGCGAAGGAAAGAGAAGGAGAAGATATCAAAGAGAGAATTCTGACGGAGTCAAACATAGAAATGTGCCCCAACGCTAAGCACACAGACAACACGAGCACGGTTCAACGCACGATACTGTTTGTTACGACAATGAGACAACTAACTAGAAGGTTGTGTTAAACATGCTTAAAATTTATATGACTTGAAAGTGGAAACATTTATTGGATTTTAGGATCTATTTATTTTTAAACAATTACCATCTTTTTTTAAATTTATATAAAATTAAATTATTTTTCTCTCTCGTCAAAACTCCTCTTTAATTACTTGAGCAGTTTTGAGTCATCAAATCCCAACAATCTTCAGATTCACTCGAATCCAGTCGCAACAATCACCACTTTAATCTGAGCACAAAATCCAACCCCCTCTCTTGTTTTACCAAATTTATCAGCACTTAAATTTGAAGATTAGGGAGCTCACCCGTGAGTTGACTGAATTCACCGAGCTGCCTAATTGGAGATCAAGATAGAGGTTTTCTCTTGTGACTCATATAGAAATTTTATCCGTCGTCTGTTCTCATCCGTGAGAGAGAGCTCACTCCTCTTTTTTCCTCCTTTCAGTTTCCCTTTGCTTCCTCCTCCTTCTTTTTTTCCCTCTTCTCCTCCTCGTCTGGAACCATCGATCTCACTAACAGCTGCGGTGTACTTAGTATAATGAAATTAAATTAAATTAATCAAAATCGATCAAAAGGAGATTTTCTCTCCTGAATCGTGTAGAAATTTTATCCATCCCTTTGTTTTCATTGGCAAGAGAGAGTAGCATCGACTCTCTTCTTTCTCTCTCACCTTCCCTCCTTCCTCTTCTCTCTTCTCTTTCTCTGAATAATCTGACAGTATACTAGTTAATAAATAAAATCCATTTAAAAACCCATAGACACTAAAAACCCGTGTCGGCCCCTTTGCTGCTCGCTCTCTTCCCCTTTTACTCGGCGGGGGCAGCGCACGGTGAGAGCCCGGCTGCTACCGTGCGCTGCTGGGTGCCTGTGCCGGGTTCGGGGCGGACGCGAGATGGGCCAGGGCCCGAGCTGCGCCGGATCCCACCGCCGACGACACGCCTTTTTAAGGGCCGTCGACACCGGTGACCTGGAGACGGTGGTGTCCGCCCTGAGGTGGGACCCGTCGCTGGTCGAGAGCTCGACCGTCTTCGATCGCCTCTCCCCGCTTCACATCGCTGCTGCTAATGGGCAAGTTGAAGTGAGCAAGCTCACTGCTGCCTCTATTTTAAATTTTAAACTTCAAATTTTTATGGGTTTAAAGGATATTTGTTTTTGGGTTTGATTGCAGGTACTTTCTATGATACTGGACCGATCTGTTCACCCTGATCTCTTGAATCGGCATAAACAGGTACAACAGATGCAAAAAGTGAATGTCTTGATTATTTTTCTGTGATGTTTACCGAATTTTTTTAGTACAGAAGTCATTATAGTGACTTTTTTAGCTTTCAAGTTGTTATTTATATGAGAAATGCTAGAAAAGACTCGATTTTTTGAGTAATTTGTTTCTTTTCATTTGTGTGTCTTCTACTGTTTTCCGAAGACCCCCTTGATGCTGGCCGCAATGCATGGGAACATTGCTTGTGTTCAAAAGCTCCTCCAAGCTGGCGCAAATGTATGATAAATTCCTCCAAGTTTCGCAACATTTCGATTTTTAGTTTCTTTAATAAGAGGAGCAATCTGATTTCTATTGTGTTGCCTAGATTCTGTTGTTTGATTCATTGCATGGGAGAACTTGCCTGCATTATGCTGCATATTATGGCCATTCAGATTGCTTGCAAGCAATTTTAACAGCTGCTCAATCTACTTCTGTTGCTGTTTCATGGTGGGTGTCTACGAATTTCATTTGCACAAGCATTTTCCTATTTGTCGAGTTGGGTAGTTGCTGATTTGCGTATGTTTTTACTTGTTATTGAGATTTTAGGGGGTTTGCTCATTTTGTAAATGTTAGAGATGGCAAGGGGGCAACACCACTGCACCTCGCTGCAAGGCAGAAGCGGCCTGAAGCTGTACATATTCTTTTGGACAATGGGGCTCTTCTTCGTGCTTCGACTGATAGATTTGGGTAATTTTGTGACTGTCCAATTTGATTGTTGTGACTCGTATTTGGAGATGATAATTGTTGGGATGAGATTTGAGGGTTCCATTTTTCCACTTCAGTTGTCCAGGGAGCACTCCTCTCCATTTGGCATCTCGTGGAGGGTGTCTGGATTGCGTTCGGCAATTGCTCGCACGAGGAGCTGATCGGCTTCAAACTGATTCATCTGGGTATGCTTTCGACTGTTAAATCTGAACTAGCTTGGTTTGGATCCTTATAAATGCTTTATATATGGTATCTCTGAGGTATCATGTTATATTAGCGATTGTAGACTGCATTTATCTCATCATACTTCCTATAATTTTCAGCGCTTTTTGGTCATTTATGTGATTTCAGTCAGACAACACCCCTACTTTCCTTCATCGTATTTTTTGTATTACCATGTCACAAACTAAATTGGATTGTATAATGCAAGTATTGCTTAGGATTTGATTGTTGTACTAGTAGAGTGCAGTGATTATGTTTCAGTTTGCGGAATTAATTTGGTCGATACTTACAGGAGAACACCGTATGATGTTGCATTGAAGCGAAAGCATGGGGCTTGTGCGGCTCTACTCAACCCATCATCTGCTGCACCCTTTGTCTGGCCTTCTCCATTGAAGTTTATCGCTGAGCTTAATCCAGAGGCAAAGGCTCTGTTGGAGACCGCGCTAATGGATGCTAATAGGGAAAGAGAGAAGAAGATCTTGAAGGGGACTCCATATTCCTTGCCATCTCCAGTTCAGTCAGATGATGGAAGTGATGCTGATGATGTCTCTGAGGTAGTCCATTCCTCTCTATTGTCTCTGTGTATCCATATTGTATATGTTATTATAAATTTTCTTATTTCAGAAAAAATATAAATAGTTCATGATTTCTGGTTCAACATACAGATTATAATTCCTCAAAATGCTTTTGTAATCTAGTCATATAAGGCCTGAATATGTGGATTAATTTATTCATCACTAGAGATGATGGTGATGTTATCTTAAAATTGTTAGTTGCTGCTAACAGTGTCATATAAAGTGAGAGCAACCTGCTATTTTTTTAGCTAATCATCCTGTCTGGTAAATGCTATTCTCTAAACACATACAGTGTAATGTGTTTCTATTTGATTCATACGGCAAATACATCTTGCAGGATGTCGACTCTGAGCTTTGTTGCATCTGCTTCTATCAAGTTTGTACCATTGAGGTTCAAGACTGCGGGCACCAAATGTGTGCTCGATGCACTCTGGCCCTCTGCTGTCACAAGAAGCCCAATTCCACTACCTTGTGCGCGACTGTCCCAGTCTGCCCCTTCTGCCGAAGCAACATAGCTCAATTGGCAGTAGCCAAGACGAGGGTCACGGAGGACGTGGACAAGGACAGTATCTCAAGGCTAAGAAAGGCGAGGAGATCTCCTAATTTCAGCGAAGGGAGCAGCAGTTTCAAAGGGTTGTCGTCTGCCATGGGATCTCTCGGGAAAATGGCAGGCCGCGGATTGGGAAAGAGATCCGATAGCATCAGTTTGGTGGACAAGCCAGTGCAGATTCTGGCATTATGAGATGGGAGGTATCAAATAAGCTAGTGTTTTTTTGCAGCTACTGGATTTAGTATTCCATTTTGTTGTCAATTGGAGTCTACGAGGAGTCGTTGAGATTTCTTCTTTCTGAGGGTCTAGAATTGTGGTAGGCCTAAGCTGTCTACTTTGAAATATCTATATAGATTGAATGAACAATTGATTGAATGACCCAAAGCTGCAGCAAAAAAGGACCTTTTGTTGTTATGGCAGTCATCTGATTTCTTCATATAATTTAGCACGGTGACAGGGATCCATGGCCCACTTGTCCTTTAATTTTGGAAGATACGGTGTGGTTCCATTGTTCAGATGTTTCTGTAATGGTGGGTATAAATCTATTGGTAATAAGAAATAATATCACATTGGAAATTTTACTCACACTTGCTCTTTTTATTATTTATATTTACTCTTAAAATGATTTTAATCATTTTAACTTATATATGAAAAGTCTATAGTACTCTTCTTCTTGTTGTTGACACAAACAACCCGTCTTCTCGCAAATGGAAGTGAGTACACCACCAAACATCTCCCTTATCTTCATCTTGCTCCTTGGGATCATGTCGGCTGCGATCGTGCTCACTATCTATCACTGCATCGAGGCTTCAGGGTCTCGCCGCAGGTGAGGTGACTGAGAGTGTAGAGTTCTCGACCACCCATTTAATTCCACCAGCGAGAATGTACAGCAAAGGGGAGGAAGGGATGGTGAGTGAGGATCAGAGCACTTGTGCAGTGTGCCTGAGTGATTTCAAGGATGGGGAGGCTGTGAGGCTGTTGCATAAGTGCTTGCACTGCTTTCATGTGTCATGTATTGTTATGTTGCTAATGTCTCATACTAGTTGCCCAATGTGTCGCACAGTCGTCGTTCCATTGCCTGTCGCGGTGGATTCCGGGGAGGCGAGGCCCACAGTATTTGGTGTTTTATTGCCGAGCTATGGGAGATGATGACCTATTGGGCATCGTTTGGATGCATGATAGATCACAGGATAAGCAAGTTGTGTTCAGTACAAGCCCAAAGACATATTCGGGAATTTCCATGCTTTAGTTGATTGATATGTGATAATTTGGACAAGAAAAAATTTCAGTATATATATTCATAAAGCAATTACATCAATATATCTAGATACAAGAGTGAATAGATACACAAGAAAACGAGTAGTAAGATAAAGAAAGATAAGGATATTTAGAGATACGGGTATCTAAAGATAAGTGTATCTAACAATAGGATAAAGATATATAAAGATAAGAGTATCTAACACCCCCCTTAAACTCACAGTGGATCAGACATCGAGAGTTTGAACAAAATCTCACGAAACCTATAAGAGGCTTTTGATGAGCTGGTCGATAGAGCAGATTGCGATCGATGGTGGTGTGGAGAGATCCAGATGTCCGAGAGGGCAATGAGCTCCATAGGGCGAGATCTAGATAGATCAGACGAGAGGGCGAGATCCGGACAGATCAGACAGGGCAAGATCCGAATGTATTCCGGATCAGGCAGGGCGAGTTCTGGATGGATCAGGCAGGGCAGTCCACATGGATCGAGCGGAAGGAGATTTTTGTGAGCTCCTCGAACTCGACTAGCGGCGTGCTGGAGGACGGTTGATCATCTGAGTATGAAGAAAAGCCCAAGAGAGCTAAAATAAAGCCCAAGAGGGCTAAAATTGATGAGAAAGCCCAAGGTGACTAAAATAGAGCCCAAGAGGGCTAAATTGATAAGAAAACCCAAGAGGGCTAAATTTATGAGAAAGCCCAAGAGAGCTCAGATCGGATTATGTAACGTTGGAGGAACACGGGTGATGGTAAACACTGACATCGGTGGATGCAAGAGGATTAGCGAGGACTCGTTCTTAACTGAGGCGGGGGGGGGGGGGGGGGGGATGCACGAGGACGACAAGAAAAGCTCTGTTGTTGTATGAGGCAAAAGTGGCCCGACATTAGGCACACACTATGCGAGCACGACCCAGCTGTAACACCCGATCCTTGTTTTCCATTGAATATCAATAAAGGGAAAACTTACACTACTTTGAAGAAAAATTATAAGTAATAAAAGAAAATTACAAGTATCTCTTCTGAAATTCTAGGGAAGTGTGCTGGTAGAAATCTGATTAGTGCGTGATCACTTTGTTCCGTTGACGATGCGATCGATTGAGTCTTAAGGAATTCCATCTCGCTTCGTTCCAGAGATTTCTTGAGAGAGGAAGATATTAGAGTATTGATACCGTAAATTTAGAGAAATAATTCTCTAAATTTCTTGGAAGCGAGGGAGAGTTAACTCTTTCTCTACACCAACCCCTTGGTTGTGTGCTTGCTTTTGCCCAGCCTTCTTGCAACTTTCTCTTTTTCTGTCTTCTTTTGCCAAACAATCAGCCCCGATCTCATTCCAAGAATGAGATATTTATAGGCTCTGAGGGGTTTAACCACCCCTAAAATTCAGCAAAGACTGATAACAGCCATTTAACCTCACGCCGGAGGCTATTTTGAATTTCGCGTGAGGCTATAAAGCCTCATGCGAAGCTAGGTGCAAGCCTTATGCGAGGCTAGAAAGGCTCGCGCGAGCCTAAAATAGTCATTTGACTAGCTGTCCTCACTTAATTTGGGACGAAGTGGGTGGGTGTAACCACCAACTTAAAGTGGTGCTAATGTAGTGGGATTAGCCCACTAAAGACTAGGTTAAATATTCACTTGGCAAACCCTCCCATAGGGGGCGCAGAAAGCTTCAACCGAAGCTAGAATTAACTTCATGTTAGGCTGGTTCAATAAGTTTCAAGGCATCTCTTGGTCTCTGAGGATGGGTAGAATATGGTCGTCAGCTTATCTGCATCTTGTCTTTTATAAATATCAACAAGTTTGGATGTCGCTCGGACCAGTTGAAGCACTACCTGAGGAGTTTGTCTTTTTGCAGTGTCAACAAAATCTCCTTTAAAGTTTTTAAAAAATCTACAATGGGATGGTTCAGATTTTGAAATACTTTAAATTGCTTTGATTATTGTAGAAAAGACTAAGGATATATGGATTTTAGCTTCGCTTATATCGTTGATATAGGCTTGCCTTTAGACTAATATAACTTCGCCTCTGGAAAATATAGCCTCGCCTTTAGATTGACGTAGCCTTGCCTCAGGGAGACTAAAATAGCCTCGTTTCAGGGAGACTAAAATAGCCTCGCCTATAGATTGAAATAGCCCCGTCTTAGGGAGACAGAAATAGCCTCCCCTCTAGATAAATTGCTTGCAAGGTGAAGTTAACTTGTCAGCACTGCTCAGAGCTAGCTTCGCATGCCTATGAGGGAGGTTACTCCCTTTCCCAAGGCCAAACAGCTTCGCATGTATTACGAGAGAGATTACTCTTTTTCTCAAGGCTAAACAACTTCGCATGTATTACGAGGGAGGTCACTCCCTTTCCCGAGACTAAATACTCGAGTGTTTTAGCTTCGCCGGCGCTTTGAAACTTGAAGCTGCAGTGGCGAAACTAGGCCGTGGGGCCTATAATAGGACTCTTGCAGTCCTTTTCAAGAGAAATATTTTTCTTTTTCAGCGGGACTTCAACAGGGCATTTTCTTCCCTCTCCTTTGAATTTGAAACACCAAGGTCTTCACTCTTTTCATCTTTCCAAATCGAGATTCATAGCTTCTTCTCACCGTCCCGGCAAGGAGGTCAAGACCCATAAGGCAACGAGGGCCTTCACTCCGGTTGTTACCTGACTAAAAGCCAGTGAGTTTTAGCTTTTCAGAGACTCCACCAATTAATTGGTGATTCTAGAGAATTTATCTCCCTCAATTTTAGCTTTACAAGTTATTTCAGAAATTGAATTCCCTTGATCTTTGCCTTTGGCGAATTTTTAGAGAAAGGTTTTTAACCTTTTCACGCTTCCTGGCGAAGCTAAGACTTGCCTAATTAAGCGAAGACATTTCTCAAGCGAGGCTAGCGTTGCCATATAGGCGAGTTTATGCCTTGGCCTTTTTAAGGCCTAACTAGTTTTGTCATATAGGCGAGATTATGCCTTGGCCTTTCCAGGCGAGGCTAGCCTTGCCGTATAAGCGAAGCTATGCCTAGGCCTTTTTGAGGCCTATCTAGCTTTGCAATATAAGCGAGGCTACGCCTTGGCCTTTTTGAGGCGAGGTTAGCCTTGTCATATAGGCGAGGCTATGTCTTGACCTTTTTAAGGTATGGCTGGCCTTGCCGCACAGCAAAGATATGCCTTGGCCTTTCTAAGGCCTAGCTAGCCTTGTCATATAAGTGAGGCTATGCCTTGGCCTATTTCAAGGCATAAGTACCTTTCAAGCTCCCATGTGAATCTAGCCTTTTTGGGGATTTAGCATTTTACCTCTGTGTAGTGCGAAGCTTAACCTCAGAGGGAAGTTAGTTTTGCTTGCGGAGTGAAGCTAAATCTGGATTAGTTTCACTAAGGGAGTAAAGTTATGACTTAGCACTTTCTTTTTTACTCAATGCTAACATATTTATTTTTCTTTGTTTTGTAGTGCATTACACTGCTGATCTTTTGAGCAATCTCTTCGACCTGGCGACAAAGGTGGATAAGAGTATGCATCTCCATTTTAAGTCCAGGCTTTACTCATCAATAGGAAGCACATATTGGAGCAGACGATACTAATTTCAAGAGGAGACCGACGTACATTTTGCAGTATCATTTTCATGACCATTTTTAGGGGCGATGATAGGATCATATTCAGAAGATAGAATCTTGTATTTAGAATTAGCACACCCAGCGTCGGCCGACAGTTGCTTACCAAAGATGGCCCACTTAGTTGCAGACTTATGCTATTGAGCTCAACGTATACGGGAAACTGTGTTAGTGCTTCCGCCAATATCTCGCCTTTACTGGGTCTCTGCACAGGACATTTGAAGGTCACAGGAAAGGGGACTTTACCAGTAAGGTCTTGGATTCTCTCTTCACCAATCTTTTTCAAGGAAGTGACAGCGATGAAGAATCTATGCTCATTGGATTACTTTCTAGTGGCAAAATCTTTCACTAAGCGAAGGATTACGGCCTCGTGAGGGGGAGGCCTTTCGTGTCCAGTTGGTCTGTTGGAATCGGAGTGACCCGTTGCATTTCAACTTTGAGAAACAACATTATTCTGAGTGAAAGTAGGTCTACTGTTCTGGTAGTAGAGCAATAAGTCGCCCACTTTTGAAGTAAAGACTACATTGTATGAGAGACAAACTGACGTATCATCAATGTATCTTCTTTTTTGAATCAATAAAATTTCTACTTTTTACTTATTTACTCTTCTCCATGTCTTCTTTTGTGTTTTCTTGTGTAACTACCCATTGGTAATGTAAGTTATCCGTAGAAGGAACTTAGTGTTTGAGTTCTTTTGAAAGAACTAAATGGGTGAAAATTCACCAAGTTAAATTTCTGAAGAAATTATAAATTCGACTGAAATTATTCAGCGGTTAAGAACAAGATAAAGTTAGTCAAATGTAAGAATCCACTGGGAATTAAAAGAAGGTAGATTTAGTAATCCATTAGGAATTACTAAATCCAAAAAAGATTAAGTCTGGAGATCCGTCAGTTTAGATGTGATAAACTGGACAAAACTGATTAGGAATCGTCAGACATGAGATTTTATCATTCAGAGGTGATGAATTAATGACAAAGAAGGATGAAATTAGGTAATCATTAGTTTAGAGGTGACGAACTGGACATAACCGATTAGAGATTACGAAACGTAGAGTGCTTACTGTTCAGAGATGATTAACTTGACATAACAGTAAACGAAAAGGGAGACTTGGCTATCTTTTGGTTCATAGGTGATGGACTAGACATAACCAATTGAAAATCCACCAAGCTCAAGATTTTGTCATTCAGAGGTGATGGACTGGACATGATGACAAAATGAAGGTGAATCTAGTTTTAGGAACCTGTTTATTTAGAGGTGATGAACTAGATATGACAAATAAGACAAACTAAATTTTGAATCCGTTGTCAAAGGTAGTCGTATTAACTTAGCAGCTAGCCCACTAGGCACTGCAAGGGTGAATTGGATCTGGGCACCTGTCGGTTCAGAGGTAATTTGGATATGACCAATTAAGAGACACCAGGCTCGCAATTCACTATTCAGAGGTAGTTGTGTTAACTTGATAGCAAGAACTCCCGACCCTGACGGGAGAAAAGGAGAACAAGGTTATGTACTCGTCTGTTCAGAGGTGGTTAACTAGACATGACAGTTTGAGTATCATAAAAGGGGAGAGATCTAGGCACCCGTCGGTTCAGAGGTGATATGGACATAACTGATTGGGAGATACGAGACTCAGAGCTCTGCCATTCAGATATGCGAACTAGACATAACGACAAAGAAGTAGTCCCTAATGGACTGAAAAATGAGATTTGACTATCTGTTAGTTCAGAGATAACATGGAAATAACCGATTGAGAAACTATCAAGCTCAGAATTTCTACCGTTCAGAGGTTATAGGCTGGACATGACGATAAAATGAGTCATTCCACTAGAGAATGTGATTTGATTTGAATTTCATGGGAACAATGGTGTTTTCCTGGGGAATCATTTTGAAAGAAATTGTCAGAGGTTTAATGTTAATGCACAACCAAAAAGTCCACTGGGGACTGAAAAGAGTAATAATAAACTTTGAGGAGAGCCTGTTAGAAACTTGCTGGGGAATTAGAAAATGAATCCCATAAGAGATTATAGAGAGTTTAGCATTCTCTAAGATGTCAGAGGTAATCGTTAATGTGACGTAAAATACTCCGTGGAGATTCGATAGGGAGATGATTATTCCCTGAAAAGTTGTTAGAGGTAAACATTAACATAACAACCAAATTCCTTGTTGGGGAACTAAGCGAGATTTTGTCTGAAGTGATCATGACAACTTCTCCGCTTGGGAATTTGTAAAAGTAACTTGTCAGATATGTGATGTGTTTACTGTCAGAGGTATTTGATCAAAGCAGTAATTTGAGTGAATGTATCATTCTATTGAAGAGAATGGTAGGTGGAGTCTGATCTATTAGGGATATTAGCAGGATCCGCCGAGAATATTCAAAGATTTTACTGTCAGAGGTTTAATAGTAACGTGACACGCTTGATTTGTAGTTCATTTTACTGGGAAAATGATTACAGTCTGATGTGGTCTTACCATTTCATGGATGGAAAGAGGCAAGGAACTTTGGTGGAATTAACCGTTCTTTACAAAATATAAGAATGTTGTTAGAGATTCCGTCGGGGAATAGGAGACAGTATTCCCAAAATTTGTTTAGGAATCAAATCAATCTGCTAGGGAATAGGAAAATAATACTCCTAAAATGAAGAAAAAATCAGAGGTGAAAACGTTAACATGACTTATTTACTTTGTAGTTCTTGTTGGCCCAGAGGCCTTTCACCTTAATTTTGATGATGACTAACTTATGAAGGTTAGTTTACTAATGATCTTGTGTTTAATAAGTTTCAGATATTGATCAAAATCTTAGTAGAGATTTGACTTCAACAAGAGATCCATAGTTAAAGTGTTGAAGCAAAAAAGTGTTGATTCAAGAGCTCTCATCATAACGATCGCATTAAGCACACTTGGATCGAGTTTGGATTGAGTCATCTTGAAGATGAAGATCGACAAGAAGAATTTGGTTTGTTTATTTTAGTTTTTGTTTAGATCTTGTGTAAGAATAGAATGGTCTTGACATGCTCAAGTATACACACACAAGTTAAAATAATTTTTGGTTTCGGTTTAACAGTTTTGGACTTTCAAGTTTACATATATGATTTTCATGAATAGATAGAATCAAAATAAGTTTTACATAGTTTATATGTATGTTGGATTTCATCTATAAACATCTATAATTCATATTGTCAAAAAATTTATTTTGATGAATCTAGTTCATGTGTTGCAAGTTTTGTCTTTTAACAAAACTTAGTTTTGGATTTAATATCAAAAACATAGATATATTTTTAAAATGTGTATTCGATTTTATCCATACACAATATGCTTCAAAAGTGTTTCTATATCATGTTTTTGTATTATACAAGTTTTGGAGAAAATGAATTTTTATTATCCAAGTTTGGAAAATACCATTTTTGGTTTTAAGCTAAATTTTCATATCACAAAAGTAATTCAAATTGTTTGAAACATATGTTGAATTTTAGTCACATATATTTGTTCTTCAAATATTTATAAGAACTTATTTTTGTGAATTTTATGTAATTTTATGGGATTATATAGGTATTAAAAGACCAAGTTTTCGAACCCTATAACCCTAGTTTTTGGGCTGCTAACGGTCGACTGGCTCGGTCGACCAACTGGCCGACCAACATGCACAAAAGTACACAGGATTTAGCGGTCGACCGGGCGATCGACCGTTTCAGAGAGTCTGAACTATCTGGAAATAGCCCCGGTCGACCGGGCAATCGACCGACCAGAGAGTTCACTCTCTCGTTCTTGCCTCGGTCGACCGGTAGGTAACTTGCCTTTGGGCGTTGACCGACCGATCGACCGACAGCCCCAACAGTCAGAACTCTGACCGTTGGCTGGTCGACCGGGCAATCGATCGATAGGTTAGTTTTGACCTGATCTGAACCCCAACGGCTATATTTTCAGACCCTATAAATATGGGTCCTTTGAGACCAGTTTTAACTAAGATTCTTTAGAACAATTTTCTCACCCTCTCAAGTATTTTGAACAAAGTTTTCGAAAGAGTTTTTTTGCCAAAATTCTCCATCTTTATTTGTTTTCAAAGTTTTGAAAAATAAAAAAAAATCAAGTCTTTGGAATTCTATTTTGTTCTTCATTTTATATATCCATCAAGAAGCTTTTTTCAAGTATTTTCTTTGTTATTTTATTTTCAAATACTTTATTTTCTCATATACTTGAGCTATCATCTTAATCTATCTTTACGATATTTGTATTGTGAGAAAATTGTTTGTGATATTTTAAGATCATCAAAAGAGATTGTTTGTGATCTTTGTAATCACCAAATGTATTTTCTTTGCTTTGTGCTTGGCTAGGTACCCACCTCTTGTATAGAGGTTTGTGTTAGAGAGAGCAGTTATGTACTCCTGGTATAGAGTTGTAATTTTTCAGTGGAGGTCCCTTTGTGGAAGGTCCTGTATGGACATAGTAAAAATCCATCTGTGTGAAAGCAGAGACGTAGAGTAGTGGCTCGAACCTCGAAACATACTCAGTGTTTGCATTTGATCCACTACCTCTCAACTCTATCTCTCTTTATATCTTGCATTGCTTTAATTATTCATATTCATATGCTAGATATAGCTTGTGTGGGCCCACTCTTGTGTTCAACCAAGAGAGCATATTAAAGAACCTCAACTCTTAGTCTAGAGGAATCTAGAGAAGTAGTTCCACAGCGCTTCACGGGAAATTTGGGTCACTCTTAATTACACATAGTGTATTTGCAATTAAGTTTTTAATTCCGCATCATTTGTCCCAAATTAGCTAGTACACCTATTCACCCCCTCTAGGTGTATTTCAATTGGTATCAGAGTTAGCGCTCATCATATTTGGTTTAACCACCTATGAGTGAGATCCACATTGCTAATCTAGATTTGCATTTACACACATATTGTTTATAGACTCATGGATTTCCTTACCCCTCTCATGTATAATGTTTCTAACATTAATATGTGAAAGTTTAAGATGAGTGCATATCTTAAAGCCCTAGGATTGCATGTTTATCTTGCCATTATAAAGAAATCATATGTTGATAATGGCAAGCACCTAGAGGCCAATACACGAGCCATGGAGTCACTTAGGCACACACTTAACAAAGATGATCTTTCTTTGATTTCTCATTATGATTCCGCTTTTGCAATGTGGAACATTTTGACCGCTCCCGAGGTACAAACGACAAACTTTGTGGGAAAAAAATATAGTGGAGATGAGTCCGACTAAACTTGCTTCATGGTCCAAGGGAATGACTCCCTTGAGGTATATTCGAATACTCATCTAGATGATAGTGCTAGCTCTTCTAACGATGATCATGATAGTATGGATGCCTATGCCTTAAATATAGAGATTTCTCTATTTTGTGAAACCTTGTTAAATAAATATAAACTTTTGAAAAAAAAAGTTTAGATTTAAAAGAAGAAAATAAGAATGTGTATTATAAACTAAACTTGGTTTTGCAAGAGAGGGTTGAGTTTTCAAATGAAAGAGATATTAAAAACCCAACTTGACCTTGTTTTAAAAGAAAATGAATTTTTAAAGAATAAAATGATTTTTATCATGTTCTGAAGAAAAATGAGGTTTTGTCTTCAAATTTTGATTTTGTTTTAAAAGAAAATGATTCTTTAAACAAAATTGTTTTAATTTCAAAAGAATTAGAATTTGTTTCAAAGGAAAACATTTCTTTGAAAAATGATTTGGCTTCCCATTCCTGTCATGATCCTATTGTTATATCTCCTATTGATAAGATTACATACTCCACTTTCTTCTTCAAAAAATTGATAATAATAGTTGAATGTTGAAGAAAAGTATAGATTGTTTGGGCTCCACTTTGAGCCAATGTGCTATGGATCACAAGAAATTAGAATTTATGTTTCGCAAGAAACATGCACCACATATTCATGCACACAAAATACGGCATACACATGCGCATCTTTCTCACACACATGATTTGTATGCTAATGTGTACACTTGTACACATTGTGGACGTAAGGGCCACCTTGAAAAATTTTGTTACGATAGAATAAATGATTCAAAATTTGTAAATAAGTTTGTTTGGGTTATGAAAGGTGATAACCCTCTTGGACCCAAGAAAGTTTAGGTACCAAAATCCACCCCTATTGTGTTTAATGTAGGTGTGGGCTCTCACTTGACGTGAGGGTAATGGTGCCTTGATGGTGATGCGATCAAAGCCTAGAGATCACATTTTATGGATGCATCACTTTCAAGGGATGTTTGGTGGGGGACCATCATGGTTTTGAGACCTAGAGATTGGTTCATTAGTTTTGGTAACTATTTCTAACTCCCATTTTTATTTACATACTTTCATATGAATATTTTTAGCATGTTTTGGTTTTAAATGCAATATTATTTGACAAGTGATATACATAGTTAGTCTTTGAGATACATCCATGTTCATATAGATTCATATTTTGTATTCTCACTATAGTTTAACTACTTTGTATATACTAGTTCTAAAACACGTGTATTTAACCTAATGATTATGCTTGTTTATGTTTTCACACTTTATATTTTGATTACATATTTAGATAGAACTTTTATTAGAACTTGTGTTTATACTTGTACAACTAATGAACCACATTTGTTTATCATGTGTTTATGCTTTATTGCTCATTTGTACCCATTGGATGTACTTGTATAACCTTGTTTTGATGATTCTTGCATATTTCCTATTTTTATACATGTTTTCATAAAAATGTATTTAACTTCATGCATATGTCAATTTTGTCTATAACTAATAGATATACATGTATATCCTAGAGTTATTTGCTTTAATGCAAAATTTTATTATGGGCTCGTTTGTATTTGAAAAATGTATGTATGCTTTTTGTTTCGTGAAAACATACATATACCTTGAAGCTTGATTAATTTTGATGAAAATTTTAGTTTTGATGATTTTCATGTTTATTTTCATGAATATGTCATTAATATGATTCTTGTACACTTATATTTTTATGTTTACTCATGACTTTATTTTATGAGCACATTTTTGACCTTTATAGATCTTGAGTGATAACACTTGTGTGATATGCATATTTTATGAATATATATTTGTTTTTATTTCTTACTTGAAGAATTTCGTACTAATTTTCAAAATTATCATAAAGTAGTTTCGATATTCTTCAATGTGGTAGTGTTTTTTAAACTATACTAAAATAATTTTTAAATCTTATTTTTGAAAACTCCTACCACGTAAGGGCGGATGGTTGGGTGATCATGTCTTGTGTACCTTATTGAATATCTTTCAAACATGTGCATGAATATGGTGGTAGGTATGAGATATACATGATTTCAATGAAAACTCTTTTTGCATGCTCGTATTTTGTTTTCCTATATATGTATGTATCAAATTTCAAGTGGTATTTCTATTTTCATACATACATATATATGATTTTGATTGTGCTTATTTTATAATGCTGTATATTTTATTTAAGGACAAACTGTTTATTCTAAGCTTGATTTACTTCTAAATATTAATTGGTAGCTTTACAAGTTTATGCATTAATTTTAATTGGTAATTTTTTTGATATCAAAATGCAGTTCATGTTTCACTTACAATTGGATCAAAATGTACTTCAGTTGGATTTACATAATTTTTAAATGAGAATTCATTTTGTATGCTCATATTTTTTTGTATGGATCATATCTAAACTGTTTTGCTCTGATACATACATATAAATATGTTTCTTGTGCTTTAAATATATATGCCACACATTTTTAGTACAAATTATTTCTTTCTAAGCTTGATTTAGTGCTTAATGTCAAAGTATCATATACAAGTTTATGCATTATTTTTTTTTGGTATTTCATAAATGGAAAGAAAAATTCTTGTTTTATCTTTTAATTGGTTTTATTTTCAATTGATATCTTACTCCCACTCTTTATGATGAAAGATATTTTGTTTTGATATATGCTAACATTTTCAATATTGGTACCAATAATCTTAAATTGGCATTATTCTCAATTTGGTATCTTTCTTATAAAATAGTTTCAGTGTTTAACTAAAAAAAAATGATTTTTACCTTCAATTGGTATCATACCTTTCTATTGGTATCAATTGGTAAAAAGATTGTTTTACTTTCAATTAATTTATTTTAATTGATTGTTTATTATTGGTATCAAAATTTTGTTTCAAAATATGTTTTGTTGGTGTTGCTTGTTTGTCTTCACCCCTTTGTTGATGAGTAACAAAAAGAGGGAGAAAGATTTAGGTTTATATATGTATGTTTCATCAAGTGTTTTATGCATATATATATATATATATGTGTGTGTGTGTGTGTGTGTGTGTGTGTGTGTATATATATATATATCTTGTTTTTGTTTGGTATCTCGAGCTACATTGCATATTTTATGTGTTTATTGATTATACATAAGTTAAGGAGGAGCTTCTATAATGCTTTACCTTAATCAATGCATATATAACCCAATAAGTTTTATCATCATCAAAAAGGGGGAGATTGTTAGCTCAGAGGCCTTTCACCTTAGTTTTGATGATGACTAACTTATGAATATTAGTTTACTAATGATATTGTGTTTAAAACGTTTCAGATATTAATTAAAATCTTAGTAGAGATTTGACTTCAACAAGAGATTCACAGTCAAAGTGTGAAAGCAAACAAGTGTTGATTCAAGAGCTCTCATCGTAACAATCACATCAAGCTCACTTGGATCGAGTCGTCTTGAAGATGAAGATCGACAAGAAGATTTCGGCTTATTTTGTTTAGTTTTTATTTAGATCTTGTGTAAGAATAGAATAATCTTGATATGCTCAAGTATATACACACACAAGATAAAATAGTTTTTTGTTTCGGTTTAATAGTTTGGACTTTCAAGTTTACATATATGATTTTCATGATAGATAGAATCAAAACAAGTTTTACATGGTTTATATGTATGTTAGATTTCATCCATATATATCTTTGATTCATATTGTCTAAAAACTTTTTTTGATGATTCTACTTCATGTGTTACAAGTTTTGTCTTTTAACAAAACTTAGTTTTAGATTTAATGTCAAAAACATATATATTTTTTATATGTGTATTGAATTTTATCCATACATAATATGCTTCAAAAGTGTTTCTATATCATGTTTTTGTATTTATACAAGTTTTGGAGAAAACGGATTTTCATTATCCAAGTTTTTGGAAAGTGCCGTTTTTGGTTTAAAGCTAAATTTTCATATCACAAAAATAGTTCAAATTGTTTGAAATATGTGTTAAATTTTAGTCACACATATTTTTTCTTCAAATAAATATAAGAACTTATTTTTGTGGATTTTATGTAATTTTATGGGATTTTATAGGTATTAAAAGACCAAAATTTCAAACCCTATAACCTTGCTTTTTGGGCTGCTAACGGTCTACCGAAGCCTGGCTCGGTTGACCGATCGGTCGACCCTCGTACACAGAAGTGCACAGGCTTTAGCGGTCGACCGGGTAGTCAACGGTTCCAGAGAGTCTGTTATTTGGAAATAGCCCCGGTCGACCGGGCGGTCGACCGACCAAAGAGTTCACTCTCTAGTTCTGGCCCGGTTGACCGGCCGGTCTACCGACAGGCAACTTGCCTTGGGGCGGTCGACCGGCCGGTCAACCGACAGCCCTAATGGTCAGAAATCTGACTGTTGGCCGGTCGACTGGGCGATCGACCGACAGGTCAGTTTTGACCTGATTTGGACCCCAACGGCTATATTTTCAGACCCTATAAATATGGGTCCTTTGAGGCCAGTTTTAACTAAGATTTTTTAAAGCAATGTTTTCCACCTTCTCAAGTGTTTTTAACCAAGTTTTCAAAAGAGTGTTTTTTGCCAAAATTCTCTTTTTTTGTTTTTAAAGTTTAAAAAAAACCAAAGAAAATCAAGTCTTTGGGATTTTTTAGTTCTTCATTTTATATATCCATCAAGAAATTTTTCCCAAGTATTCTTTTTGTTGTTTTATTTTTAAATACTTTAATTTCTCACATACTTGAGCTGTCATCTCAAATCTACCTTTGTATTGTGAGAAAATTGTTTGTGATCTTTATGATCACCATATGCATTTTTCTTCACTTTGTGCTTGGCTAGGTGCCCACCTCTTGTGTAGAGGTTTGTGTTACAGAGAGGAGTTGTGTACTCCCAGTGTAGAATTGTAATTCTTCGGTGGAGGTCCCTTTGTGGAAGGTCCTGTGTGGACATAGTGAAAATCCTCCTGTGTGAAGGCGAGGATGTAGAGCAGTGGCTCGAACCTGAAAACATATCTCAGTGTTTCGTTTGATCCACTATCTCTCAACTCTATCTCTCTTTATATCTTGCATTACTTGCATTACTTTACATTTTTCATATTCATATGCTAGATATAGTTTGTGTGTGCCCACACTTGTGTTCAACCAAAAGAGCTTATTAAAGCACTTCAACTCTTAGTCTAGAGAAATCTAGAGTAGTAGTTCCAGAGCCATTCACTGGGAATTCGGGCTCACTCTTGGTTACATATAGTGTGTTTACAATTAAGTTTTTAATTCTGCATCATTTGTCCTAGATTAGCTAGTACACCTATTCAACCCCCCTCTAGGTATATTTCAGATATATTATTTCATGGAAGGGAATTGGTAGAGGATTCTAGAGGAATCAAATGGAATCAGGTCCCTTAGGATTTTTAGCAAATCTTCAGCTATCAACAGATTTGGTGTGCCTTTACCAACTACCGTTTGAGTTGGACTAGCCATGCTATTCTCTTCAGCATGATGAGTTGTCAAGGACTTTGCGTTGGGCTTAAAAACCAACTTTTTTCTCTATCCATAGCCATTAAGGGCTTAGGATCATTTTGTTGCTTTATGTAATTTCGTGAGGACGTCAGTTAGTAACTAACGTTCTTCATGGAATCTTTTCTGATGTCTTTAATGTTGACACCGTGCAACGTTATCTCCTGATGTTCAATCAGCTTGACTCTGAAGGGATCCCAAATGATTAGAGGTATAATGTTAACTTGATCATGGATGATATTTCTTCAAGAATTTGCCATTGATAGGTATCATAAGCAAGTCACCGTTCGAATTGGACAAGCAATATGCTCCATTTGAGTAGACTATCTCTACTACAAATGACCCTTTCCATTTGGGTTAGAATTTGCCTTTGGACTTGTGTGTCATGACCATAGATCGTCTGATAGCTAAGACCAATCTCCTTTTTGAAAAATTCTCTCTTTGACCTTTTTGTTGAAGGACTTTAAGATTCAGGCCTGGTAAAGCTCAATACGCTATTGAGCCTATAATCGCTTCTCGTCTAGCGCTTCAAGCTCTTGGAGACGTAACCGATGGTTATCTTCATCAGTCATCTTAATTGCTAAAGTAACATGAAGTGATGGTATTTGAATCTCCAAGGATATAACTGCTTCACCTCCGTATACCAGAGAAAAAGGCGTATTTCCTATTGGGGTTCGAACTGTAGTTCGATAAGCCCAAATACATTCACTTAGCTTCTCATTCCAATCTCGTTTGCTTGTGGAGATGAACTTTTTGAGGAGCGTGATGATCGTCTTGTTGAATACTTCTGCTAACCCATAGGTGGCAGGGTTATAAGCAGTTGAAGCCAAATTCTGAATCCGGTACTGTCACAGAATCGATAGAATGATTGACTTGCGAATTGGGGACCATTGTCATGAAAGATCCGTCTGGGGACACCAAATCAGTGGATGGCATGATATTTGATGAAGTTGACTACGTTGGTTGTTTTAACTTTAGGGAGCAGGATAGCTTCTGCCTACTTTGAGAAGAAATCAGCTATCGCAAGGATGAACCGTTGACCTCTAGCTGATAGAGGACTGATTGGTCCTATTATATCAATTCTCCAAGCTTCGAATGGCTATGTTGCGACTGTGGAATGGAGTAGTTCTGGGGGTTGGTGTACAAAATCCACATGAATTTGACAAGCCTTACATCTTTTTTGCGTATTTGACTGCATCGGCAATCATAGTCAGCCAATAATAGCCAAGTTGGTGCAATCGATCCTTCGGAACTGATTGATGAGCTCCACATATGCCATCATGAGCCTATTTCATTACTTCTTGTGCCTCTGAATTGGATAGACAATGAAGGAGTATACCGTCATATGAATAGCAGTATAGCGTTTTTACCACTACATCATAGTAGAATCGAGTAGACTTTTGTCAAATAGACACTGCTTCCCTTGGGTCATTAGGTAATATGTCATGCAAGGCATAGTCAATGATTGGGAATTGCCAGTCCCTTGGTTTGAAATTTGTCAAGGTTTTATGAACTTCGCTAACCTCTAAACTGTACTTCGGATAGAAGAGATAACGGGTGACCACCATAAGATAGTAATTGGTATCAGTAGGTAAAGTCAGTGTAGCTGCTAGCGTCGCTAGAGCATCTGCCTTTGTATTTTGGAGATGGGATACATTACTGATGTAAAAGCCTTCAAATGTATTAGCCAACTGAATGGTTGAATGGCGATAAGGTATGAGGTCTTCATGATGGACCATATTTCACCCTTGACTTCGTTGATGATCAACTTGGAATCGCCATAAGCTTTAAGGTATTGAACCCTATTTGTTCAGCGAGTTGGAGGCCAATGAGCAAAGCATTGTACTCAGCCATGTTGTTGGAATAAGGTTCCGTTTGCGAGAATGCACGAGGAAGGATGTGATTCTCGAGTGAGATAAATACTACCCCCACTCTAACAACAATCTTGCCTTTTGGTCTGGTTCTTGATGTACATCAAAGAATAACTGCCATATATCATCGCCTGAAGTAATGTTGGCTTCGATAACTTCATCCGGAATATCTTCAGTAGCTTTGAAGTTTCTGGAATTAGATAAGCTGCTAAGAAGTCTGAGAGGGCTTGTCCCTTAATGGCCTTCTGGGGTACGAAGGTCATATCATATTGGGACAGCATTATGGCCCAACTAGCCAACCTAGAGATCAGAGAAATTGGCTTTGTCATAAGGATCTGAAGAGGATTGGCTCTTGAAATTACATGAATAGTCTGCCCGACCAAATAATGCCGCATCTTCTGGATGGCAAAGACAAGAGCAAGACACTCCTTCACGACTGGATTGCAGAGACTTTCAACCCTAATCAAGGTTCTGTTGAGATAATAGATGGCTTGCTCGACACCTTCATCATTCTTTTGTGTGAGTATAGCGCCTAAAGAATGGTCCATGGCCTTGTCATAAAGTAAGAATGGTGTTCCCGCAACAGGAGATGCCAGGACTAGAGGCTTAGTGAGGTATGCTTTGATATCCTCAAAAACTTTTTGACAAGCGCCATCCCAGACAAAAGATACGCTCTTCTTCATTAGTCGCGTAAATGGTCGACAACGACACGACAAATTTACGATAAACCTACAGATGTAAGCCAGCCTGCCTTGAAGACCTCTAAGCTCTTTGAGATTCTTTGAAGGCTGCATATCATGAATGACTTTGAGATTCTTTAGAGGCTTCATATCATGAATGGCTTTAATCTTATCGGGATCAAGACAAATTCCTTTAGATGTGACAATGAACCCAAGAAACTTGCCACTTGAAACTCCTAAGAAAGACTTTATCGGTTCATCTTCAACTGGTGAGCCCGCATGAGATCAAACATCGTTCTCAAATCATAGAGATGGTTGTTCTTATTGTGACTTTTGATTGCAATGTCGTTAACATAACACTCCACTGTCTTTCGTAGGTGATCACGCAAGATCGTACTCATTGCATATTGGTAGGTGGCACATGCGTTCATTAAACCAAATGGCAAACCGTATAGCAAAACACACCCAACGGTGTTCGAAATGATGTATGCTTTTCATTATCAGGGTACATCTTGATTTAATTGTATCCTGAAAAGCCATCCATAAAGAACATCATTTCTAAACCACATGATTGGAGTTCATTTTTGCATCACTTTATACCACCTCACTATGCTTTATGATAATAAAAATGGGATTTTTATTGCTTTTCACTCTTATTTTTTAGGTCCATTATTTAATGGAGAAGAAGGCCGAAATCTTGGGATTTTTGAAGAATTAAAGGTATTTTAAGGAGCCCACAACCATGAAGCCCAATTCTGAAATGATCCAAAGTATATTCTTCAACTTCTATAAGCTCCAGCTGGGCACACGTAGCATAACAGAATGTCAGAGAATTCGTTGCGCAACGGCAAAGATGCTGCTGCGAAAACGCGGCCCTGGCCGTGGATCCCCGACAGTCCCTTGGCCGATAATCAAGCGATTGATCCTATGGCTGTGGTGGGACGTTATCTTCTCCTGAAGCCTATAAATAGACCCCCAGGGCCTCTGTAAAAAAGGGAGGAGAAAATAGCATTTTATTTAGGGAAATTGTTAGGATTTCTTTAAACTCTCTTTAGTCTTCTTATGTAATTTTCATTTTCTCCTTCTAGATCCAGAAAAGAGAGAGCGAGGGTGAGAGATCTCTGTAAGTGAAGAAGTGACAACTCAATACAAAGGCTCAAGCTTTCCTTCCTCAAGTCTTTTCTTTTTCTATTGCATTTACTTTCAAGTTCTTACTTTTGTATTTGCTTTCTACCATGTATTCTTGCTTGTTCTTCTTTTTCTATGGCTAACTAATTCACTAACATGACTAACTAACTTCTAACACTACTAACTACTAACTCTTGGGTGATTACTAACTCATATGAATTGTTGGATGTTTTTATTTCTAAGTCTTGTAATTAACAAGTCTTTTATTTCTAATAATGATGAGTAGTGTTTCAATTCTAGTGAATTCTTTGTATCACCTCCATATGATTCATGTGTGCCTCATTTAGAGCCTTATCTCTTGAACAAGTGCCTTGATGGAACATGAAGATGGATCACTTTAGTATGCTAACTCCTATTATACAAGTTTCTTATTTCATGCTAGCTTGTTATAACTTTGATGGACTAATGAATCTTACATTCTTGTTTAGCATAACAAAGTGTGAATATCTGTGTTCCATTATTGAGAATCTATTGGGAGCCAATGATCCAAGGAGGCCACCTAGCCAAGCCTAGATGAGAACACAACCTCAATTTGGGACAACATATTGATTCGTCAAAGCAAGATATACTATTACCAATGAATTTACATGAGGCATGAATCACCCAACGAGCTTAGTAAGTTAATAGTGTAGAATGTTAGTTAGTCATAACTTTCTCTTAATTGAATTTCAAAGCTCCTTTCTAAGACTTTCTCATTTTTCAAAATCACCATTTTTCTGTACCGTCTTTCATTCCATTTTCCATTCTGTTTTCTGTTTCTTAACAAAACTCTACAAAATTCTTCACTCTCTTTCTACCTTGTTTTGTTTTTTCATTTTTAAACAAATAAGAACTTTCATTTTTCTTCTCAAAAACTTCAACATAAAAATCGTGAACGCTTCCATTGCTAGTCCTCCCTGCGGATACGACCCGTTATAGCTTGTGCTACGAACGGTGATTCAGAGGAGTAAAGTAAATCTTCAAACATATTCAGAGTTTTATCATCAGCACACGGACATGAACAGTTTACTCTAAACTCCCGCTCGATTCAATTCCTCCTTTTGAACAAATTTTTGGCGCCGTTGCCGAGGAGGGCGACGGTTTTTATTGAGTTTTTTAGAACTAAAATAAATTTTTTCTTCTCTATTTCAGGTTACAGGTTGAGGAAACAGGAAAACAAGACTTGCAGTAACATATAAGTGGTCTTGGGCCTCTGCTCTAGAAAGTAGAGATCAAGTACCCTCTGAATTGCCGCGTTTTCTCGGCTCTGGCCGCGGATCCGCGATAAGGAAGAGTTCACTATTCATTATCGGTTTTTGCAGGACTACTTGTTTTGCAAAAATATAGCTTGCTGCAAATTTATTTCTTGTATGCCATCACCAGGAGCCTACTAATAAACTAACAGTAAAACGTTTATTTAAAAGTTTAAAAATTGATTAGACGTTTGCATTTTAGGCACGTGTCTTTTCAATTTATTTACTTTACTGTTAAAGAGTGCTGGAACAAGGTACTTCGCATAGCATATAGAATAGGACTATCTTTTGGTTGATTTAAATCGCTTTTAGTGAATCTTGTTTGCATATACTGTACACTTGCACAAATTGACTTTAAGAGCACCCCCCAATAAACAAGATAAGGTGGGGATTTAATCACCCTTTCTTAGCTCGAAAATAACATTCCAAGCACTCACAATCCCAAGCATTTAAATAAAAATTGATAGATGTTGGCCCTTAGGGACATCCAGAGTTGATAAGAGATCAGCCGTGGTTGGAGATTATTTTTGATTCATACTCCAGTTAAATTAGTGTTTAAGGTTGGAGATTAAGAGGTTAAGCCTCAAAGATACCGTGGTTTGGCGTAATTAAGGCCCGTTGCTTATGCACGGATACCTCCTACCGTATTTTGCCCCTACTTGGCTGATTAGCTGTGGTCTGATTCGAGCAACAATCTTCTTTGGTTCATCGACCAGTTAGGAGTTGTCTAGGTCTAGGGATCCTAGATAGCTTGTGGTTGTTTTTCTTTATTTTTATTTGTTATTTTCCCTTTTTCTCTTGTTTGCTTGGTGAACGTTGTCTGTGATTGTGCATGCAAGAGTGGTATCAGGACCCAATTTCATCAAGACTTGTTAGGACTTCTACACTTGCACCACTTCCTGACACAATCCCAATCATGGCGAACCCTACTTCTCTCCAAGACAAGTTCTACCCAATTCACACTTCACTTCCTTCATGCATTCTTCTACCTGAGGCAAATGGAAACAATTTTGAGTTTAAGCCTCAGTTCATTAACACACTCCCTAGGTTTCATGGCCTAGAATCTGAGGACATATATTTCTTCATTCGTGAGTTTGAAGAAGTGTGTTTGATGATGAGAATTCCCCAACTGGAGAAAGACGCTGATAGATTGAGGTTCATTCCCTTCACGCTTAAGGACATAGCCAAGAAGTGGCTATATAATCTGCCTGCTTGTTCTATCTCGTCTTTGGGTGATTTTGTCAAAGTCATTCTTAATAAGTTCTATCCCATTCATAAAATGGCCCTCATCAGAAAAAATATAATGTAGTTTAAGTAGGAAACAAGTGAACCATTCTGGAAGTATTTTAAATGGTTTAAGAATTTATTAGCCCAATATCCTCATCACGGAATAGAGAAGTGGCGATAGTGCCAAATTCTCTATGATGGACTAGACTACCAAACTAAAATACTCCTTGAAACTATGTGTCAAGGGGAATTTTTTGAAGAAAGATGAGAACCAGGGTTGGGACCTCTTTGAAGCTTTAGCAGAAAAAGCCATTCAGTAGGAGTCTTGCCCGAGAAAACAAACCCCACCACTTCCAGAACCGGTATACATTCAATTGAATCCTCTATAGCTGCTGAGGCAAAAATAACACAATTGATGAAGAGGTTAGAACTACTAGAGGCTAGAGAACCCAATTCAGTGAATCAGGTCAACCCAACACCGTGATCAATCAAGGTTGTAGCTACTACCATGCTCTCAACCACCTGTTTGAGGATTGTCCTGTCTACCAAGCTCAAATGTATCCTGAAAACATAAATGCAGCATATGCCAGACCTAACTACAATCCATACTCCAAAACATACAACCCGGGATGGAGGAACCATCCAAATTTCTCATGGAGTCAGTCTGATCATGAGCAACCAAGATAACAATTTTCACACCAATACCCTGCTCAGTCTCATCAACCTAGTTTCCACCAGAGTCAACAAAACTTTCAAACCAATTACCAACATAACTTCCAGCCCACACATTAGCAACAACAACCATAGAATCATCTAGATATAAAATTATCAGTTTTGGAAAGTATGATTGAAACCTTATCCAAAACCCAGGCCTCAATGATGAACAACCACCATCAAGCTATCAATAGGTTAGAGGTTCAAATAGGTCAACTGGCTAACTCATTAAATGAAGGACAAAAGGGAACACTGCCAAGTCAGCCATTGCCAAATCCTAAGAACCCCTTTCCTATTCATGAAGTTGAAGACATAGGTTCAAGTCAATGCAATACTGTTAATATCTTGAGATCTGAAAAACAAAATGACAATCAGGTTTCTAGTCATCCTGTTCCTAATAAATCAGTGTCAAATTCTCCTGTAATTATACCACCAACTCAAAATGATCCATCTTCAAGTTCACAACCGTCAACCTCCAAGTCCAATAACAAAGATAAAACAGATGAGCAACCTTACAAGCCTATTGTACCATTCCCTAATAGGCTAACAAATAACAAGACTAATGCTCAAATGGAGAAGATTAGAGAAATGTTCAATCAGGTTCAGATCAATGTACCCCTTCTTGATGCCATACAACAAGTCCCTTCATATGCAAAATTTTTGAAAGATATGTGCACCACAAAAAGAAAAACAAATGTCCCAAAGAAGGTCTTCCTTGCATCAAACATAAGTGAATTGCTCACCGGGCGCATTCCTGTGAAATACAAAGACCCGGGAGTCCAACCATTTCCTGATCATAGGACATATCATAATAAACAAGCCGTTACTTGATCTAGAAGCCAACATCAATCTACTTCCCTTTTCTTTGTATTAGCAACTCAGGCTTGGCGACCTCTGTCCAACTAAAATTACTATACAATTGGCTGACCGATCTGTAAAGCTTCTCAAGGGGAAGATTATAGATGTTCTCATACGGGTCAGGAATTCATTTACCCCGTACATTTCATCGTTCTAGAGACACAACCCGTACACAATCCGAAAGTACAAACCCCTGTCATTCTAGGACGACCCTTCCGCAAATGCAATCATAAACTGTAGGAATGGGTTGATGCGTCTGACTTTTGGAGATATAACAAAAGAGGTAAATGTTTTTCACCTAGGAAAATAACCTCGAGACTTGGATGATCAGTCGTTTGAAGTGAATTTAATTGAAGGATTAACAAGTGAGCATGACAAGGAGATTGAATATGAGTCTGACGGAGAATTCGAATTGGAGTCTGATGACTTCAATCTTGACTAAATCATCGAATCCACAATGGAGTGGGCAACAAATGCAACCCCTGTCCTCCCCCTACAAGAAGAACAACCATCGATAGATCGCGTTCCCTTTTCCGAGCTTAATGCTCTTCCTAGTCATCTCAAGTACCAATACTTGGGTGAAAAGGAAGCTTTTCCCGTGATAATAGCATCCCATCTTACGGAACAACAGGAAGAGGATCTTCTTGTGGTGTTGAGAAAAAATCAAGAAGCCATTGGTTGGATCTTGGCTGATATAAAAGAGATCAGTACATCTATTGTACAACACCGGATTCACTTAACGGAAGATGCAAAGCTAAAACGTGACCCACATCGTCGACTAAACCCAATCATGTAAGAGGCTGTCTGAGCTGAAATTTTAAAGTTACTAGACAATGAGATTATTTATCCCATATCAGATAGCCAATGGGTTAGTCCCGTCCACACTTTACCAAAAAAAGCAGGCTTTACCGTGGTAGAAAATGATAAGAAGGAATTAGTACAAACTCGTCTTCCAACGAAGATTCGAGTCTGTATTGATTACCAAAAATTGAACGCTGCCACATGTAAAGACCGCTTCCCTCTTTCATTCATAGACCAAATGCTCGAGAGACTAGCTGGACATGAATGTTATTGTTACCTGGATGGATATTCAGGATACAATTAAATCCCTATCGCTCCTGAGGATCAAGACAAGACTACTTTCACATGTCCCTTTGGAACATTTGCATACCGAAGAATGCCCTTCGGCCTATGCAATGCTCCGCAACATTCCAACGTTGCATGCTTAGTCTCTTCTCTGACATGGTGGAAAGATTTTTAGAAATTTTCATGGATGATTTCTCTATATATGGCGATTCCTTTAACCAGTGCTTGCATCATCTGAAGCTAGTTTTGCAAAGGTGCATAGAGAAAAACTTGACACTCAATTGGGAAAGTGTCATTTTATGGTCAAGCACGGAATCATTCTGGGGCATGAAATTTCAAACAGAGGAATTGAAGTTGATAGATCAAAAGTGAAAGTGATAGCAAAGCTCCCAGAGCCAAAATGCCGGAAAGACATTCGATCATTCCTAGGGCTCTCTGGCTTCTATAGAAGATTTATTAAGAAGTTTAGGAAAATTGTTAGACCTTTAACTAATCTCTTAGGAAAAGATGTGCCCTTCAATTTTGATGAAGAATGTCTACGAGCTTGGGAGGATTTAAAGCATAGACTTATCTCGGTGCCAATAATCTCAGCGCTTGATTGGACTAGACCCTTTGAAATCATGTGTGATTCCTCTGATTATGCCATAGGCGTTGTTTTAGGACAGCATATTGATAATAGGCAACACGTGATTTATTATGCTAGTGGGATGCTCAACGAAGCCCAACTAAATTACATAACAACTGAAAAGGAATTTTTAGCAGTTGTATTTGCGTTGGAGAAGTTTCGCCACTACCTACTAAGGTCTAGGACAACGATTTTCACCGATCACTCCGCCCTAAGATACTTGATGCAAAAGAAGGATGCAAAAGTTAGACTGACTCGAAGGATACTTCTTTTTCAAGAGTTTGACTTAGAGATCAAAGATAAAAAGGGCGTTGAGAATGTGGTGGCAGATCACCTTTCGAGAATTTCCAATGCACCAACTGAGACAATACCATTAATGAAGACTTTCCTGATGAACAAATCTTCACGATGTGTAAAGAGCCCTGGTATGCCGATATTGCAAGCTACCTTGCAACCGCGCGAACACCTTCAAGTTGGTCAGGTCAGGACAAGCATCCTTTAAGACACAAATACGGTTTTTCTTTTGAGATGAACCGTTTTTTTTCAAATATTGCCCTGACCAGATAATTACAAGGTGTCGTCCTGAGGATGAACATCAGAGTGTTTTGACATTTTATCACGAGTTAGCTTGTGGTGGACACTTTGGTCCACGAAAGACTACCGAGAAAGTCCTTCAGAGTGGGTTCTACTGGCCCACTCTCTTTAAGGATGCTTATACTTTCTACAAAATCTGTGCCAAATGTCAAATGACGGGTCGAACACACGAAGAGACATGATGCCCCTTACACCGAGCTTGGAGGTAGAAATTTTTGATTTATGGGGCATCAATTTCATGGGACCCTTTCCTATGTCTTACGACAACCAATTCATCTTGGTAGCTGTATACTATGTTTCAAAGTGGTTGAAGCTGTTCCAACAAGAACAAATGACAACCAGGTTGTCATCAAATTCTTAAGGAAAAATATCATTTCGCACTTCGGAGCCCCCCGTGCGATAATTAGTGACAACAAGAGTCATTTCTGCAACTGGGCTTTTGAAGCCCTAATGCGGAAATACTCTATTTCTCATAAATTGTCCACGGCTTATCACCCTCAGACGAACGGGCAAGTGGAAGTTACTAATAGATAGATAAAACTGATATTGGAGAAAAATGTAGGACAGAACTATAAGGACTGGTCCATCAAACTTGTTGATGCCTTATGGGCATATCGGACCGCCTATAAGACTGTCCTCGGTATGGCTCCATATCGAGTTATATTTGGGAAACCCTGCCATTTGCCTATGGAGCTAGAGCACCGTGCTATGTGGGCTATAAAACAGTTAAACTTTGACTTAAAGAAAGCTGGTGACTTGAGAAAGTTGTAGATTTTCGAGCTAGAAGAGTTAAGAAATGATGCATACGATAACGCTCGGATCTCTAAACACAGAACTAAACTTTTTCATGACAAATCCACGCATAGAAAAAATTTTGTCCCAAGATAAAAAGTTCTGTTATACAACTCTAGACTCCACCTTTTCCCTGTAAGCTGAAAACCAGGTGGTCAGGATCGTATATTGTACAAACAGTCTACCCTCATTTTGCGATTGAGATTCTGATCCAAAGAGTGGCAACATGTTCAAAGTTAATGGTCAAGGACTTAAGCCATTGTATACCACAGAGTCTGAGTCGCACGATATTTTCGAATTGGGTCTTTGTGACCCGGTGTACATGTGACCAATTCTACCCTCTTCCCCAGTGTTCTTGTAAATTTTTTGGGACTTCCCTTGTAAATTAAAACAAAATAAAAAAATATAAAATAAAAAATATATAAATAATAAAAACAAAAAAATACAAGAAAATAAAATAAACAAAATATAAAAAAATACAAATAAACAAAATAAAAAATTAATGGACCTAAGTGCTAAATAGCACTTAGGTTTACTACCCTTTATATACTCCTTTTCCTTCTAATAAACCAGAATTTCCCTAGGGTTGGAATTTTCACTTTTTACCTAGGGCAAAATTGAAAATCTACTCTTCTCAGGCCCCTATATATATCCCCAACCTTTTCTTACGTTCTTTACCCTAACTTTCGAAACTAGATCTGAGAAGAGAGAAGAGAGCGCCGCCACCCGAATTTTCTGGAGCCACTATCTCCCTAGCAGAGCCGCGTTTTCTCGGCCCTTGCCGCGCCTCCGCGGCCGTCTGGTGGGCTCAGAAGCGCCCCAAATTTCTCTACCGTCGCTGACGTCTGTAGATCTCAGATCTACCACACGATTGTCTGTTCCTCCTGTGGATTGCTCTCTGCAATCTAGTTTTTGTTTCCCCCCACGTAATTCGGGGGAAGTTTGCAAATTTCTTTCCTCTACTTCGTATTTTCAGTCATGGCACCATCCATCTTTGCTGAAAAAGACTTTTCTAGAATTTTTAGCGAATTTAATGGTTATGGCCACATCTTTTTGGATCGAATTCATGAACGAAATTCGTATGTATTAGTCTATGATAACTCCGACCATGAGGCTTACCATTGTCCCGAGCTTGTCAAGCTCTTCTATGCTTCACTTGATCAAGCCTCTATTAACTTTGACACAAACCAATTCATGGTGCACATGCCCACTGGGAACCTTGTTATCACGATTGATATGTTGGAGGACTACACACACGTCCCCAGCAACCCGCACCATTGCGATCCTTGCCATTAATTGACTACATGACAGTCATGGGGGCTCGCTGTCCTGAGGAAGATAGGGGGCTCAAAGCCAGCGCTACATTTTGAAACATACATTGCGTTAGATGCTGGATCCAACGCAACATACTAGGGCTTAACCATACGACCTCCTTTAATAGGCCGGTGTTGCAGATCGTTCATGATCTCATGACTAGGCAGCACACCATCTGCATTAACACTACCATATTTCATGGTATCATCACTAACTCCACACGCACACGAGGTGCCAAATACTCCCATCCGGTTTTGATCACTCGTCTGTGTAAGACTTCTTACCAGATGATGTCTTTGACTCTTACGATAGGGTGTTTGTTGCACCAGAGAGGGCAACTAGCGCTTATAATAGTTGTCTCCAAGCGGTCTGGACCCTTAGTGTCCAGTCCGAAGATGTCCCAGTTGAGTCCTCTTCGGAGGAACTTTTGGAGGATGATGATGACCCGACCTTTTGGCAGTAGGACCCCCAACTAATTCACGAGCCTTCATGTCTACCATTTGGTGTGGCATGAAGAAGATATTTAAAGGGCAGGTTAGACTATGAAAGCAGGTAGAGGAGTAGACATCTCGCTTAGACCGTATCGAGGAGAATCTGCGGCGTTCGCAGTCGGCCGGACCTAGCAGGACTACTGGTCCGAGCCGCAGGAGGGGGTGACATCTTTTCTTTACCTATTTCATGCATATACTTTACTTGCATACATTGGGGACAATGCATGAGATAGGTATGGGGGGGGTAGATACTACCATAGGAGATTTTGTTTTTATTTTTTAGGATTTTTCTAGATTTTTTTAGATTTTTATTTTCTTTTAGATTTTTAGTTTTTAGATTTTTCTAGATTTTCTAGGATTTTCTTTTAGATTTTTCTTTTCTTATATATATATATATATATATATATATATATATATAAAGAATAATAAATAGACATAATATATATATATATATATATATATATATATTTTCTATGATCCATTTTTGAAAAGAATTAACTTGATCTTAGGAATTAAGTAAATTCTAAATTATGTTAATATAAGTCAAAATAAGAAGTATTGTTGGATCTTTAGGTTAAGAAAGAAAAGAATAGAAAGATAGCTAAATTTTTATTTTTTTCTAAGAATTATATACATTTACATATTGAGAGATTAAGCAAGAACTTAGTAACTTTGTCTATATTTATAAATATAAAAAAAGAAAAAGAAAAAGGAAAAAATAATAATAATAAATAAAAACTTGATCACCAATTAAGCTAGTTAGTTGTGCCTTAAGAAGTATAACCAGTCACGCCTAAAGGTGGTTGAGTCCTTAACATTCGTGGCCTACTTTACTCGAGTCCTTACGAGATAGTAAAATCTCAAGGCTAGTTGGCGTGCTAGTTTTGTCACCCTCAGTGGTGATTCAACCTTTACGAGAGAATAATATCTCAAGGCTAGTTATCTGATTAGTCTCTAAAACTTCATATTTCATGAATCCCGGATGTTAACTAAATGATAAAAGGTGAATAAGTATTATGATTAGGAAAAGCGAATACTAGTACTTGAATCAGAACTTGACCGGTACGATATTGGGGATCATTAAGTTGAATGCATTATATCGGTAAAAGGCTCGCTACATGGGTAAATTAGAAAGCCTAATCAAGCTAAGGGAATAAATAAATGTAAATATATAAATAAATATATATAAAAAAGGAAAAATATATATATAAATAAATGTACCATAGTCTAAGAATAATCCCTCATACATATAGATATATATATATATATGTTAGGCTTGATACAAAATCTAGTTCTCTCTCTATTTTTGAAAACTTAACCTAAGTTGAAAACGAATCTTCGAATGGAGGCTTATAAAAAAGAAGGAAAAGTTTAGGGTAACCTGAAACCAAAAGATCACCGAAATTCTTGAAAAAATAGATTATAAACTTTTTTCTTTTTTTTTTGAAAAATCATTAACATTTTCTGTTACTTTGGATTTTGTGGGTGCAATCCGCTGAAAACCTTTAGGAGACAACACTCCTCCTTTTAGGGTAACCTAGAGGCTTAACAGCTTATTACACGAGCTCAGTGCAAACGTGTCACCTACAAAAGTGGTGTAATAATTTAGTTAGGGTTTTTTCTCTTTTTCTTTGCTCAGGGACGAGCAAAAGCTAGGTATGGGGGTGTGATTGGTGTTCATTTTTGCATCATTTTATACCACCTTACCATGCTTTATGATAATAAAAATGAGATTTTTATTGCTTTTCTCTCTTATTTTTCAGGTCCATTATTTAATGGAGAAGAAGGCCCAAATCTTGGGATTTTTGAAGAATTAAAGGTGTTTTTAGGAGCCCACAACCATGAAGCCAAATTCTGGAACAATTCAAAGTATATTCTCCAACTTCTAGAAGCTCCAGCTGGGAACACGCAACATAACAGAATGTAGAGAATTCGTTGGCGCAACGGCCAAGATGCTGTCGCGAAAACGCGGCACTCCCTTGGCCGCGGATCCTCGACACTCCCTTGGCCGTTGATCAAGCGATTGATCCTACGGCAGTGGTGAGACATTATCTTCTCCTGAAGCCTATAAATAGACCCCCAGGGCCTCTGTAAAAAAGGAAGGAGAGAATAGCATTTTATTTAGGAAAATTGTTAGGATTTCTTTAGCTCTCTTTAGTGTTCTTGTGTAATTTTCATTTTCTCCTTCTAGATCTAGAAAAGAGAGAGTGAGGGTGAGAGCTCTATGTAATTGAAGAAGTGACAACTCAATACAAAGGCTCAAGCTTTCCTTCCTCAAGTCTTTTCTAGTTCTATTGCATTTACTTTTAAGTTCTTACTTTCTTGCATTTGCTTTCTACCATGTATTCTTGCTTGTTCTTCTTTTCTATGGCTAACTAACTCACTAACATGACTAACTAACTTCTAACACTACTAACTACTAACTCTTGGGTGATTGCTAACTCATATGAATTGTTGGATGTTTTTATTTCTAAGTCTTATAATTAACAAGTCTTTTATTTTCAATAATGATGAGTAGTGTTTCAATTCTAGTGAATGCTTTATATCACCTCCATATGATTCATGTGTGCCTCATTTTGAGCCTTGTCAAGTGCCTTGATGGAACATGAAGATGGATCACTATAGTATGCTAACTCCTATTGTACAAGTTTCTTATTTCATGCTACCTTGTTATAGCTTTGATGGACTAATGAATCTTACATTCTTGTTTAGCATACCTAAGTGTGAATACCTATGTTCCATTTATTAAGAATCTATTAGGAGCCAATGATCCAAGGAGGCCACCTAGTCAAGCCTAGATGAGAACACAACCTCAATTTGGGACAACATATTGATTTGTCAAAACAAGATGTATTATTGCCAATGAATTTACATGAAGCATGAATCTCCCAACGAGCTTAGTAAGTTAGTAGTGTAGAATGTTAGTTAGTCATGACTTTCTCTTAATTGAATTTCAAAACTTTTTTCTAAAACTTTCTCATTTTCTAAAATCACCGTTTTTCTATACCGTCTTTCATTCCGTTTTCTTTTGCTTAATAAAACTCTACAAAATTCTTTACTCTCTTTCTACCTTGTGTTATTTTTCCATTTTTAAAAAAGAAGAACTTTCATTTTCTTCTCAAAAACTTTAACATAAAAACTGTGAACACTTCCATTGCTAGTCCTCCCTGTGGATACGACCCGTTATAGCTTGTACTACGAACGATGAATCGAAGGAGTAAAGTAAATCTTCTACAGATTCAGAGTTTTATCATCAGCATACGGACATGAACGGTTTACTCTAAACTCTCGCTCAATTCAATTCTCCTTTCGAACACCACACATGTTGTCAATAATAACATCTGTGATAGGTAATAGAAATTCATATTTAAGACAGGCTATATTAAGATCACGGAAGTCAATGCAGACTCGGATCTTTCTGTTCTTTTTAAGGATGGGAACAATGTTAGCAACCCAGTCTGGGATTGTTCCTCTCAGATGAAACCACATTTGCTGAGTATTTGGACCTCAGCTTCAATTGCCTCCATAATATTAGGTCGAAAGTATCGCTGTTGTTTTTTGACCAGCTTAGCATCCAGTTTGATGTTGAGATGATGCATAACCACCAGAGGGTCGAGACCAGGCATGTTTTCATAGCTCCAAGCAAATACATCTATAAACTCTTTTATCAGGGATATAAGGTCTTGCTTCTCTGTTGGTGACAAACTTTCGCTTATAGAGATAAGCTTCAGGTATCTTTGATCACCCACATCAATTTGGATTACTTTATCTTTTGTAGGAAGGTCGCGTTGTTTAAAATTCTTTTGTCATTGAAGATCAAGTTTTTGAGCCCATGGATCATGTCGAATGGCTCAATGTCCTCTTCTGGTTCCACCTGACTGGTTGATGTCATGTTGACGAAGAATTTCTTGAAGGCAACCCACACTTACATTAGATTCTCAATTCGATGAGTCTGAAGAATGTGATGGTAGAGGCTTTTTAGATTCTGAATCAGATTGAATGGATGGAGTAGTGTACTCCAACCCCTTATAAGTTTGATCGTAGTAATTAGTAGGCTTTCCTTTTAGTATGATAGGATGTAGGGGGATGCGTCATCCCTTTCCAAAATTCAGGCCTTCACCGCTATGTAAGTCGTATCCCATTTCTTTCATCATATGGTGCGCTGATCGCGTATAATGAAAAAATTCTGGGGCTCAAGTCTTCATCCGAATCATTGGACGTAGTAATCCAATGTCGGAGTTTGCCAAATATGAATGGCAATTAGTCCTTCTTAGAAGATGAAACTACAAATACAGACCCATCATTCTCCTCTATATGCATGCACGCCATCGACATAGATAGGTGTGTAGAGGACTCATGTCAACAGGACTATTTACATCATCACAGCATAAGGAATAATCAAAATTGACATTTTAATTAAGGACCCATTCGTCACCATTGTCGGAGGAATTATTACAATCAGGATCATTTAGATATGCTACAATTAGTTCCTCATCAAAAGAAACCTCTGAATTTTCTCCTAATTCTGAGTTCGCTTCATTGATGTTATCGATGTTGTTAGGCAATGATGTTTCCACCTTTTTATCGTTCTCTCTATAAAGTAGAGAATCAGTGAAGTAGTTTCCACCCCTTTGAATGGCTGTATTTCGGTGAACACCATTCTGACCATCGCCCTGTCATCCACATATTTGAAGCATTAATGGAGTGTGGAAGGCACAATCCAGTTAATATGGATTCAAGGTCATCTGAGCAAGAGGTTGTAGGACATATCGACATCATTGACGTAGCACGTCACTTCTGATTTCAAATCTCCAATTTGGCACTGGAGATGAATCTTGCCTAAAGGATGACTACTCCCGGTGTTGAAGTAATATATGATCGTAGTCGTGATTGACAACCTGCTCAATAGGATGCCGAGAAAATAAAGAAGTCTCTTGGGGATAATGCTCAGAGCAGACCCCAGATCGACCTCTCAATGTGTGTGGATTCAATGTACCCTGTATAATACAAGGACTTGTCATGTCGGTTGTCCTTGAGGAGCATGTCTTCAAGGGAGAAGGTGATGTATGGTACTTGCTATTGTACCAGATGACTTTGGAGGCATGAAACTCCCTCTTCTTTTGTAGGGGTTGATACTTGTGTTAGAAATGATTTTGAATCAGCAAGTGCATCCCTAAGTGCCTTTCTCATCTTCTTTGAGAGGCAGAGTAGCTCATGAAAGGGAATACGAGTTGAAATATTGGCCGTGCCAATATGTTAAAGTAGAAGGGAGCATTGATTCCTCTAAAGTATTCTTCTTTAAGGATTCATCAAAGCAAATTTTTTTATGTTTTTCTTTGTCCTTAGGCACTGTGGCCTGGACAGGTATAGCAATTCCCGATGTCATTGGTTGAGGTGCTCCGTCGGATGTCTGGTCGTATTATCGCAAGTACTGTTTGCCAGAACGTGTACCCACTGGCTATGAGTGGTAGGCTGTGTTACTAAAGCAATCTTCACTCCTTCTGAGTCAATGAGAGAGGTTACAGTCACAGAGTCATCGTCTATTATGAGAGAGATGACATTGCATGACTTGCCTTTGAGCTTAGGCTTGCTGGTCTCCCACTGCTCGTCTTGGACAATATTTGAGTAGACCTACATGATCTCCCCAGATTTTGTTGTCATTGGGATAAGGTCCTTAGCTTTTTGCCTTTTAGCCATTGGATTGATGACATCCAATCTGGTCTTTGGGACTGGGACCAAGCCGTCTTGAGCAGTCATCTTCGGGAAGGTCCCAAAATTAAGAGTCATCATGTTGGCGGTGACTTTCTTTTGTTTTGACTTGAGAGTCAAAACTCCAGCATCCACCAATGCTTGGATCTTATCCTTGAGGACATAGCATCTGCTGGTAGGGTAATGCACCATCCTATGAAAGAGGTAGTAGTTAGGATCACTTGTATGCACCACTTTATTAGGTCGCTGAGCTTCTGGTTACTTGAGCTTGTTACCCTTATGTAGCAAGTGAAAGATTCTCACCACCTGTTCCTCTTTAAAAGAATACACTTTTGGCTGGAAGTTAAATTCTGGACTGCCATTGGTGTCACTCTTCTGCTTTGGTTGAACTGTCCCTGATAGCTCAATGGTCATGATTTCTTTCCCCTTTGATTGAGAAGATTGGGTTGCATCACGTCCCTTAGTGGTGACCCCACTTGATTTTAGGGACTGAGGGCTAAAACTTCTTAGCTGATTTCTCGGCTATCTCAGCTTGCTCAATAAGCTCCTTTCATGTATAGGCTTTGACAACTCCCATACAAACTTTCACTCTGTCAGGAAAGTTATGTCAGCATGTTGGAGTAAGATGGATAATGGCATGCCTGCAGGGCACATGAGAGAAAGGTTGCGGAATCTCTCGATATATTCCCGCACAAATTCTCCTCATTTCTAGATCATTGAGAGGAGCTTGTCCATAGTCACCTCAGTGTCGTCCTCGTAGAATCAAGAGAGGAACCGGGTTATTAGGTTAATCCAAGAATTGATGGAGCCAGAGGGCAGGCTTGTAAACCATTCAAAGGCTACCCCTTAAGGATGCCGATGAATAGCCTAGCCATGATGGGATCGTTATCTATCACTTTACCAGTTTGGGACCGGAAGTAATAGATATGCTAGTTGGGTGAGCTCTCGCCATCGTAACGTAGGTGGCTTGAACTTTGGTGGGTATGAATATAATCACGCTCCAACGGGTAAGGACGAGTCATCTCTACCTTCTTCTGTTTATTCTTCTAGGTTAGGGCTGCAATCTGAGCTTGGATGCCCTTAATGACCTAGGTATCGATTGAGGAGCTTTCGTTCGACTTTTCAGTCTTAGGATGTTTGATAGGCAGTCAAAAGTGCATACTTGTCATCATATTTCTCATCATATTTCCCTACTTATTCTTTTATAAAGTACTGCTACGTAACATTTTATTGTTTAATATTGTGCAGGCCTTGAGTAATTAAAGAATAAATAAATGAAGCCCAAGTGAAGCACAAAAGCCCAAAAAGCCCACATGCATGATCTATTTTAGTAATTTAGAAGCTTCTACCTTATCTAATATAATCTAAACTTGGATTTTAAATTATTAATTTAAAACTAGGGGAGGAGGAGGGAGGATAAAGTAGGACTCCTAATTGCTATTCAAATCAAGGGGGAGAAGGAGAAGGATAGAATAAGATGGATCCTTATCCTAAAACAGAGATAGACTTCTACTTGAAACTAGTTGCTTGCACTACAAGATAAAGATAAAGGGGAGAAAGTTTAAAGATAAAGATAAAGGGACCAAATCATTTTCAAATTCAGATTTTTAATAACTTGCTTCCCAAGTTATCCCGAATTCTCAAGATCGAGGGTCAGAATGCAGAATCCAAGAGGAGACGCTCAGATGGACGGACAAGAGGAGGCCACGCGAGAAAGCGCGTGGCCATTGGCCATGCTTTTGCCGCGGAAACGCGGCTATAGCCGCGTTTTTGCGACCGTTGGATAAATCTGGAAACGCGTTTTCGTGGGAGAGTTGTACTGGGACTCTACATCTTAAATCTCCTATAAATACTCCTATAGAGCAACAAAGGAGCAGATCTCAGAAGCTCAAGCTTAGGGTTTCTTTAGATTCTCGTTTCTTTTCGAATTTACTTGTATTATTTCGTTTTTGTTTAAGAAGATTATTGAAGAAGTAAAAGAGCTTTGCAATTGGTCGATGACATCCAATAAAATAAGGTTCTTTATTCTTTTTACTCTTCTTACTTTGCAATTCAATTTAGTTTTTGCTTTAGCTTATTTGTTTTTCTTCTTTTAATTTTCATGCAACTTATCTTATTCATAATAAAAATTGAAAATAAAAATAAAAATATAGAAAATAATTAAACTTATAGTTTTCTAATCTCTCGATCAACCCTAGTTTAGTTTAAAAGATGAACTGATTGATATCTTTGCTTGTTAGAAACCCTAGGATTAAATTGGTGTTCTTGAAGATGAATCAATAATTAAGTTAAACTAATTTAGGTTGCACTTTTTAAATGGTTATTCATAGTTCATATTTAAATACTTTGATAGCATAATTTTAAGTAAACTTTTCTTATGCTATACTTTGAAATTAGGATGAACTATAGTTTAATTTTTATTAGTGCACACTAATTAGGGTTTACAACATTTTTATTCATCTTGCTTGATTCTCAATCAATACCCTAGGGTAGATAATTCTTCATTCAATATGATGTTCATTCTTTTAGACTAATACTTTGGTTGTGATAGATGATTAGTAGACTATAATTCTTTTTACTTGATTAAATCTAATTCTCACAATCAATATCTCTTTTTTCCAAGCCAATTTTAGAGAAAATTGTTCCAAAAAGTTTCTATCGCATCCTTCCCTATGGATTGACCTGCCTAGCCCTTGCTACACGGTTACATTGAAATGAGACTAAGACTTTCTAATTTAACTCTTTCTTTATTATTTTTTCATTTCAATTAAAATTTTGGCGCCATTGCCGGGGAGGGAACAGTACGATATTCTCTAAACAAACTAATTTTTTCTGTTTGCAGGATCTAATAACAGGAAAAGTAGTTGCATCTAAGGACATATAGCTATTCTGTGCCTCTGTCCTAGAAGGTAGAGCAACTGAGCCTACTAAATAGCCGGGCAAACGCGGCATTTGCAGCGTTTCTGTAGCTATAGTAGATCACTACTAATTGATCTTTTGCATGTTGCTACAAATTGCAAAGTTCTGTTTACTGCTTTGATAATTTTTCTCTATGATCACCCTGTAAACTGCTAATTAATTAGCAGTAACTTATTAGTTGACTAATTAAAAAAATTTAGACTCTTGCATCATAGGCACGTGTCTATTTAAATTTTCTTAATTCCTGTTGAAGAGTGCTGGCGACAAGATACGTTCGCATTGCATATAGACTAGAAAGCGCCCTTAGCTGATTTACTGCTTTAGAGTGAATGCTTGTCTATTTATTTACACATGCACTAAATCACTTTAAGGGCAAAACCCAAAAACAAGATAAGGTGGGGACCCTTCCTTGGCCCACAAATCATCTCCGTTGCACTCACAACCCTAACCTTAAAATAAAAATTGACTAGGCATTGGCCTTAAGTTAACTCGGACTCATTAGGAGATTGGCTGAAGGAGGAAGTTGTTCGAAATTAACTTTCACCAAATCAGTGTCTAGGAAGGGGATTAAGGGCCGAAATCCCGAAGGTTGGTGGTTACTTAATTAAGGAATGTCTTTGATGGATAACCTCCCACCAACCTTGCCACCTACCTTGCCGATTAACTTGTGGTTAAGGTCGGCAATATGCCTCCTAAAGACAGTCTAAAGTTAGGAGTCGTCTAGGTCCAAGCTTACCCTAAATTAGGATTTTTGATTTTTGATTAATTTTTCTTTCTTGATTGATTGGGTGAACTTGTTTGTTAACTGTTCATGTCAGCTTGGTTGAGAGACCCAGTCACATCTAGACTAACTAGGAACAGTTTATCACCCGAACAAAAACCCGATTCACACATGGCAAAACCACCATTACGGCAAGATAGGTTCTATCCTATTAGGACCTTTCTTCCATCTTACATTCAGCTGCCCGATGTAAGAGACGGATTTGAATCCGATGATGCATACTTTTTCATAAGGGAATTTAAAGAAGTATGTCTAATGATGAAAATACCTTACCTAGGAGTAGATGCCATTAAATTACGTTTTGTCCCATTCTCTTTGAAAGACTTAGCAAAGAAATAGCTCTACAGTCTAGAAGTCGGTTCCATATCATCATGGGATAATTTCATCAAAGCCTTTTTGAAGAAGTTCTATCCCGTTCACAAGATTGCGCAAATTAGGAAAAACATCTTGCAGTTTAAGCAAACAGCCAATGAACCTTTCTGGAAGTACTTCGAACATTTTAAAGACCTCCTTACCCAATGCCCTCACCATGGGATAGAGAAATGGCGACTTTGCCAAGCTCTTTATGATGGATTAGAATATCAAACAAAATCCCTATAAGAATCCATTTGCCAAGGAGGATTTTTGAAAAATAACGAAGATGAAAGATGGTTATCATATGAAGATTTGGCTGATAAGGCCATCCAATGGGAACCAACTCTAGAAAAATTTAGGACTAATGACCCTAGCTCTTCAAAAGGAGGTGTCCATTCCATTGAGGCAAACATAGGTACCGAAGCTAAACTAGCTTCTATGATGCGAAGAATAGAAGTTCTAGAAACTAAAGAACCAGTCTTAGTGAACCAAGTCAGCCCAACACCTTCGACGGGCTGTACTTATTGTCGAGCCATGAACCATGTGTTCGAGAAATGTCCCGTCTTTTTAGCTCATCAAACGTTGCCCGAGCATTTGAATGCAGCCTTTACAAGGCCGCTAACAATCCATATTCATCCACCTATAATCCCGGTTGGAGAAATTACCCAAATTTCTCATGGGGACCAAACAATAATAATCAAACAAGGCCAAAATTCTCTAACAATTTTCGACAATCTCCATATCAATAAAATTTTTCCAACCAAAGTCCTCCACCCTCTTTCCAAAATTCACATATGGAAACAAGACTCTCCAATATGGAAAGAAAGGTAGACACTCTAGCTAAAAGCCAAGACACACTAGCTCAAGTCTTGACTAGGATAGAGATGCAACTGAATCAACAAGAAAGACAAAAGAAAACTCTACCAAGTCAACCATTGCCAAACCCTAGGATCCTAGGCAAGCCAATAAGGCTCAAGACCCAAACCAGTGTAGCTTGGTTCATACGTTGAGGTTAGAAAAACAAGTTGATAATTAAGTATCCATGTCACCGGACCCAGCTCAAATGTCTACTCCATCTAGTTCCACTCCATCCCCACAAAACTCCAAAGAAACTGAAGTTGATAAGTCAGCAGAACAAGTGCACCAACCTATAGCCCCATTTCCAAATAGGCTTAGGAGTAATAATAATGCACATATGGAAAAAATGCTCGAGGCGTTCAATCAAGTTAGGCTTAATATATCACTTCTTAATGCAATCCAATAGGTCCCTAGTTACGCCAAATTCCTGAAGGACATGTGCACCAAGAAAAGAAAGATAAATGTGCCCAAGAAGGTTTTTCTAGCCACTAAAATTAGTGAGCTATTGTCCAACCAGATCTCAGTCAAGTACAAAGACCTTGGTTGCAAGCATTAGTAGAGCACTTCTTGCACAATAGGTCAAGCTGAAATTAGTAGAGCACTTCTCGATTTAGGAGCAAGCATTAATTTGCTTCCCTTCTCCATATATCAACAACTTGATTAGGCGAACTCAGCCCAACTCAAGTTACGATCTAGTTAGCTGATCAATCCATTAAAGTTCTAAAGGGAGAGATCAACAATGTTCTTATACATGTGGGAGAATTCATTTACCCAGTAGATTTCATTATTTTAGAGACAAAACCTGTGTCTAATCCTAGGTCCAAGACTCCCTCATCTTAGGACGTCCATTCCTAGCGCCTGCTAACGCAATCATAAATTATAGAAACGGATCCATGAGATTGACTTTTAGAGACATGACCAAGAAAGTCAATGTTTTCAACTTAGGTAAACACCCCTACGACATAAACGACCAACCCTTTGAGGTCAACTTAATTGAAAATGTGACTAGTGAGTATAGAGAGGAGATAGAACTGGAAGCAAGGTGTGATGCTGAGTTGGAATCTGAGGATTTCAACCTTGATGAGATGGTCAATTCTACAATTGAGTGGGCATCAAGCCCAAGTTCATTAGATCAGGAGCCAATAAGCCTTACTCATCCATTTATCGGGTCATCACCTTCCATAGAGCTAAAAATCTTGCCTAAGCATCTCAAATACGCCTACCTAGGTGAACAAGAGACTCTACCAGCTATAATTGCATCCAACTTAACTAACAGGAAAGAGGAAGACCTTATGAAAATCCTAAGGAAGCATATGGAAGCCATTAGTTGGACAATGACCGACATAAAGGGATTAAGTCCAACTATAGTTTAGCACCGAATCCATTTAAATGAAGAGGCAAAACCTACTAGGGAACCACAGCGTAGGTTAAATCCTATCATGCAAAATGTGGTACGAGCTGAAATAGTAAAACTTTTAGATAATAGGAAAATTTATCCCATTTTTGATAGCCAATGGGTAAGACGAGTCCATGCGGTACCTAAGAAATCTGGTTTTACATTGGTAGAGAATGACAAACAAGAGTTAGTTCAAACAAGACTTCCAACAAAGATTCGAGTTTGCATTGACTATCGTAAGTTAAATGCTGCCACCCGCAAAGACCATTTTCCTCTTCCTTTTATCGACCAAATACTTGAACGATTAGCTGGTCACGAGTATTACTGTTTCTTAGACGGTTACTCAGGGTATAACCAAATGCCCATAGCTCCGGAGGACCAAGAGAAAACAACGTTCACGTGTCCATTTGGGAATTTTGCCTATCACCGAATGCCTTTCAGTTTATGCAATGCCCCAACAACATTTCAACGTTGCATGTTAAGCTTATTCTCTAACATGGTTGAACGTTTCTTAGAGATCTTCATGGATGATTTCTCCGTCTATGGAGACTCTTTCGACCAATGCCTACATCTTCTAGAACTTGTGCTGAAACGATGCATAGAAAAGGATTTGACCTTAAATTGGGAAAAGTGTCACTTTATGGTACAACACGGGATTGTCCTAGGTCGAGATCTCTAGGAAAGGAATTGGAGTGGACAAGACAAAGATAGAGGTCATAGCCAAGCTTTCCACACCAAAATGTGTGAAAGACATCCGTTCCTTCTTAGGACACGTCGGTTTCTACTGTAGGTTCATCAAGGATTTTAGCAAAATTGCTAGACCCTTAGAAAACCTTTTAGCTAAAGACGTGCCCTTCATCTTTGATGAAGAATGTCTTAACGCATGGGAAAAGCTTAAAATGGAACTTATCTCTGCGCTAATAGTTTCTGCCCCGGATTGGTCCAAACCATTTGAGATTATGTGCGACGCTTCTGATTTCGCCATAGGCGCTGTCTTAGGATAACGCATAGATAACAAGCAACATGTAATCTGTTATTCAAGTAGGGCGCTTAATTGTGCCCAAGTGAACTATACTACAACCGAGAAAGAATTCTTGGCAGTAGTGTTCGCATTGGAGAAATTCCGCTCATACCTACTTGGGACCAAAACCACGATATTCACTAACCATTCCTCACTTTGATACCTAATGCTCAAAAAGGATACGGAGGCCCAACTCATTCGTTGGATCCTCCTCCTCCAAGAGTTTGATCTAAAAATTCGAGATAAAAAGGGTGTCGAAAATGTCGTCGCCGATCATCTCTCTTGTGTTCCAAACTCTCCTTCCAATGAGTTGCCAATCAATGATGACTTCCCCGATGAACAACTTTTCGCTACTTTTATGGAACCATGGTACGCTGACATAGTTAACTACTTAGTCACAAACCAAACCCCATCTCATTGGTCAAAACAAGACGTATATCGATTCTTATCTCGAGTCTGATATTTCATTTGGGAGGAACCTTATCTTTTTAATATTGTTCCGACCAAATTATTAGGAGATATATTCTCGATGAGGAAGTAAAGAGTGTTCTAACCTTCTGTCACGAATTTGCATGTGGTGGATATTTTGGTCCCCGAAAAACAGCTGAAAAAGTTCTACAGAGCGGGTTCTATTAGCCCACTTTGTTTAAAGATGCATTTGACTTTTGTAAGACTTGCACAAGATGCCAAATGAGAGGAAGGATTTCTAAACGTAATATGATGCCCCTAAACCCAATTCTAAAAGTAGAACTCTTTGATGTTTGGGGCATTGATTTTATGGGTCCCCTTCCTAATTCAATTTGGGTACCAATACATCTTATTGGTTGTAGATTACGTATCCAAATGGGTTGAAACTATCCCTTGCAAGAAAAATGACAACAAAGTTGTTATCAAGTTCATGAAAGAAAACATCTTCTCACGCTTTGGAATCCCTCGTTCCATAATTAGTGATAATGATACACATTTTTGCAATAGAACTTTTGAAGATCTTATGCAGAAATATGACATAACACACAAGTTATTCACACCTTACCATCCTCAAACTAGTGGGCAGGTAGAAGTCTCAAATAGACAAGTTAAGCTTATCTTGGAGAAAACTGTGAATCAAAATAGGAAGGACTGGTCTACCAAATTGGTGGATGCTTTATGGGCATATAGGACCGACTTTAAAACGATTCTAATAATGTCTCCTTATAGGTTAGTCTTTAGAAAGGCTTGCCACCTTCCTGTTGAGTTAGAGCACCGAGCCTCATGGGCAATTAAACAGCTGAATTTTGATCTAGATAAGGCTGGTGCGCTTCGAAAATTGCATTTTTCTGAACTTGAGGAGTTAAGGAATAAGGCGTATGAAAATGCGAATATTATGAAAGATAGGGTTAAGATTTTTCATGGTAAGTTCATCATGAGAAAAACTTTTGTCCAAGGACAAATGTCTTACTCTATAATTCTAGACTTCACCCTTTTCTAGGAAAGTTGTAATCAAGATGGACAGGGCCTTTCATTGTTAAGACTGTGTTTCCACATGGAGCCATAGAGATATACGACCCTAAGAATGGTAATGAATTCAAGGTAAATGGTCAACGTCTGAAACTGTTTTTGGAATCAGTACAGGAAGCAGGCACAGCCATGGGTCTTTTTGACCCAATGTATCGGTAACTCTACCTCTCTGCCAGTTCATTTCATGCATTTATACATACATGTATACACTGGGGACAATGCATGAGATAAGTGTGGGGGAGGTTACTAATTCATTCTTTTAAAAATATATATATATAAAATAAATAAAAAAATATTAATAAAAAAAATATTTATTTTAACATAGATTATTCACTAACTGTAGGTTGCTGTTAACATAACTCACTAACCTTTGGCTATTAACTTAACAGAAATAAAAAATAAAAAATATAAAAATAAAAAAAATAAAAAAATAATATATTTGAAAAAGGAAACAGTATTTTGATTTATCTTTTGAAAGAAATCCAAGTTAATCTTAAGAATTAATCATGTTAGGATTTCAAAAAACTTGGTCAAAATAAAATAAATTCTTAGATTTTTTAGGTATAGGAGGAAAAATTGAATAAGTAATTAGTCTTGATTTTTATCTTAATGAAATGTGCATACCTAATACACTTACACATCTAGGATTCTAAGATAAAGACTCTTGTGCCTTATAAAAATAATAATAATAATAATAATATAATTTCACTAATTAAGTTGGATACATGTGCCTCAAGAAGCATAAGTATTCACGCCTAAAGGTGATTTTATAAATAAAGTCCTTAGTTTTGTGGCCTAGTTCACTCGAGTTCTTAAGTCCGTGGGGTGTTTTCTCACCCGGCACCCTAAAACTGACCGGTTTGGGAGCCACCGACCTTAGGCTCACTACATGGGTGAATTAGAAAGCCTAAGAAAACTAAAAAAATATTATTTATATATGTACTAACACATCTAATAGTCAATTAGTTAGGTATGAGGGCCTCAAGAAGTCTTGATACTTATACAAAAGAAAATTAGATGAGTTATACATATTATATATATATATATATATAATAAAGAGGCATGAGAGTCTAAGTTAAAGAATCCCTAGTAAAGATTCACATTCACAAGGATGCATATGACTTAGGGTAACAAAAGAGACTACATAAAAATTCAATTTTAATTCTGACCTAAAATTGATAACGAATTATTGTATAGAGACTAAGTTCAAGAATGAATAAAAATGATAATCCTAAAACTTATAGATTGCTTAGTTTCTTCAAACATATTTCAAATATTTCTCTCCTTTTTCAAAATAAAATAAAAAAAATATAAAAATTAAATTAATCACTAACATTTTCTTTTTCTTTTATGGATTTTGTGGGTGTAATCCACTGAAAACCCTCACGAGATAACACTCATCTTCTAGGGGAGACCTAGAGGTTTAATGGCTTGTTGCATGTGCTAAGTGCAACCGTGATTCCTATAAAAGTGAGATAGGATAGGTTAGTTTTTATTTTATTTTCCTTTTTCTTTTTATTTTTACTCGAGGATGAGCAAAAAGATGAGTGTGGGGTGTGATAGGTAGTCAAAAGTACATATTTGTCATCATATTTATCATCATATTTTTCTATTTATTCTTTTATAAAGTACTGCTATGCAAGATTTTATTATTTAATGTTGTGCAAGCCTTGAGTAATTAAAAAATAAATAAATGAAGCCCAATTGAAGCCCAAAAACCCAAAAAGCCTACATGTATGATCTATTTTAGTAATTTAGAAGCTTCTATCTTATCTAACCTAATCTAAACTTGGATTTTAAATTATTAATTTAAAATCTAGGGGAGGAGGAAGTAGGACTCCTAATTGCTATTCAAATCAAGAGAGAGGAGGAGAAGGATAGAATAAGATGGATCCTTATCCTAAAACAGAGATGGACTTTTACTTGAAACTGGTTGCTTGCACTACAAGATAAAGATAAAGGGGAGAAAGGCTTGAAGATAAAGATAAAGGGACCAAATCCTTTTCAAATTCAGATTTTTGATAACTTGCTTCCCAAGTTATCCTGAATTCTCAAGATCGAGGGTCAGAAGCAGAATCCGGGAGGAGGAGCCCAGATGGACGGACCAGAGGAGGCCACGCGAGAAAGCGCGTGGCCATTGACCATGCTTTTGCTGTAAAAACGCGGCTATAGCCGCGTTTCCACGGCCGTTTGGATAAATCTGGCAACGTGTTTTCGTGGGAGAGTTGTACTTGGGCTCTACATCTTAAATCTCTTATAAATACCACTGCAGAGCAACAGAAGAGTAGATCTCAGAAGCTCAAGCTTAGGGTTTCTTTAGATTCTCCTTTCTTTCTGAATTTACTTGTATTATTTCATTTTTTTTAAACAGATTGTTGAAGAAGCAAAAGATCTTTGTAATTGGCTGGTGACATCCAATAAAATAAGGTTCTTTATTCTTACTCTTCTTACTTTGCAATTCAATTTAGTTTTCTGCTTTAGCTTATTTGTTTTTCTTCTTTTAATTTTCATGCAACTTTTCTTATTCATAATAAAAATTGAAAATAAAAATAAAAATATGAGTAACTAATTAAACTTATAGTTTGCTAATCTCTCGATCAACCCTAGTTTAGTTTAAAAGATGAACTGATTGATATATTTGATTGTTAGAAACCCTAGGATTAGATTAGTGCTCTTTAAGATGAATCAATAATTAAGTTTAACTAATTTGGGTTGCACTTTTAAATGGTTATTCATAGTTCATATTTAAATACTTTATTAGCATAATTTTAAGTAAACTTTTCTTATGCTATACTTTGAAATTAGGATGAACTATAGTTTAGTTTTTATTAGTGCACACTAATTAGGGTTTACAATATTTTTATTCATCTTGCTTGATTCTCAATCAATACCCTAGGGTAGATAATTCTTCATTCAATATGATGTTCATTCTTTTAGACTAATACTTTGGTTGTGGTAGATGATTAGTAGATTATAATTCTTTTTGCTTGATTAAATCTAATTCTCACAATCAATATCTTTTTTTCCAAGGCAATTTTAGAGAAAATCATTCTGAAAAGCTTCCATCGCATTCTTCCCTATGATTGACCCGTCTAGCCCTTGCTACACAGTTATATTGAAATGAGTGAAAAAACACCTAGAGGGGGGGGGGGGGTGAATAGGTGTAAATGCTAATCTAGAACTAATTGCAAAAACTAAGTGCGCTAGATGCGGAAGCTAATGCAAATATTGCACAAACTTAATACAACACAAGTGTAGCCGAATTCCCCGTGAAGGGCTCTGAACTAACTCCTCTTGATTCCCCTTGAATGGGTTGAGGTGCTATGTGAAGCTCTTATTGGTTAAGTATAAGTTAGGCACACACAAACAACCAAGCATATACAAGATATAGCAATATGAGATAATGCAGGGCAATATGAAATATGCTCAACACAAGCAAGTATGATATGATATGAAGTATGATGCTTTGCACAAATATAAGAGAGAGTTAGAGAGACAATGGATCAAAACGCAAACACCAAGATATGTTTCGAGGTTCGAGCACCTTGCTCTACATCCCTGCCTACACCACCGTGTAGGATTTCCAATCCACTATCTCCCACCGAGGGAACCTCTACCGAAGAGGATTTGTTACAACACTTAGGAGTACCAAACTCCTCTCTCAAACAACCTCCTCACAACCGAGGGTAGGCCCGTAGCCAATACAACAACCAACACCTCTACCGAAGAGGGTTTACAAACACTAATCTCCACCTCTCACTAGAGGGAGCAAACCAATCACCCGATCACCTCTACCTAAGAGGGATACACAAAGAATAAGGGTGTTTACAACAAGTGGTTCCAAAAACCACAAACTGAATCTCACTTTCTTTTTCTCTTTTTCCACAAAACAAATGATCCTAATAGATTAGGATAGTATGATAGCTCAAGTGTGGAAAACTAGGTGTTTTTGGAAACAAGCAACAAAGAAAAACTTCTTGGGAAATCTCTTGTAGATGATAGGAATAAAAGACCAAATCAAAATCCCAAAAATCTATTTTTCTTTGATTTTCCAAAAACCCAAAACAAATAAGAATCAATCTTTTTAGCACAAAAACTCTTTTAAAAACTTGTTTTTAGACTCTGAAAACAGGGTATTTTTCTCTTGTAAAAACCTTGGCCAAAATCCCAAAGAAATGGGGTTTATATAGGCCAAAACAGAAACTAGCCGTTAGAGCTGAGCTGGCAGCTCTGACAGGCAACGGTCGACCGGCCGGTCGACCGTCCAACGGTCATATTTTGACCCGTTGGAGCTACCGGTCGACCGCCCGGTCGACCCAGAAATCCAGAGAGCAGAACTCTCTGCAGCGGTCGACCGTACGGTCGACCGGACCACTGTGCTGCAGACGTGCACAAGTCTGTGTACGTCGGTCGACCGGTGCGGTCGACCGTTCCTTGGTGCGGTCGACCGTCCCGGTCGACCGACCAGCCTGTCAGCACAAAAATAAGATCAGAAAATTTGGGGAAAATATTTTATAAAAATCTTTTATCTTTTTCTAAAAATTCTATAAAACTTGTTTTTAACATTTTATATTGAAACATAAACATGTGATAAAAATTTTCAAGACATATATCAATCATATCAATTCATTTTTGTGTCTTGCCAATTTTATCAAAAACCAAAACTTGTATTTTTATCAAACTTGATTTTTTCAATAGGAAATCTGATTTTCCTAAAACTTTATAGAAATACAAAAACATGATATTTGAACATTATTAAGCATGATGCATATGGACATAGGTCCAATATACATTCACAAAATATATCACAGTTTTTGTTCTTTAATTTCAAAAATATGTTTTATACCAAAACATAAAACTACATGAATAGGTATGTCAAACTAAGTTTGTATAAGTCATATAAGCATGTATGTATATAGAGCACATCTAATATACATATAAAACATGTAAACTTGTTTTGATCAAACTATTCATGAAAACCAAAATCCAAATCATGAAATGTGTGTGTATGTGTACTTGAGCATATCAACTATACTAAACTTTACAAATGGATCTAAACACACTAAACTAACTATGGATACCTAAGTCTTCGAGTCATCAAGAAGACTTGCTCCAAAACTCCATCCATGGGCTAGGCAATGTGTGATCTTGAAGTTTTGGCCCTGGAATCACCATGATAAGCTTCCAAACACCTTGTTGAAGCTAATCACCAACTAATATCTTGGTTAATGATCTGAAACTTAAACAATACAATATTATTAGTAAACATAACTACATGAGTTAATCATCATCAAAACTAGGGTGGAAGGCCTTTGGGCCAACAATCTCCCCCTTTTTGATGATGACAAAACTCATGGAGTTATATATGCATGGATTAAAGTAAAGCTTCAAGGAAGCTCCCCCTTAACTCATGCATAGCCAAATAAACATAATAATATGCAATGAAGGCTCTTAAAAACATGAATGCACAAATATGCATAAACAATAAAGGTTCTAGATACCAATGAAATATTTAAAGCAAAGCATGCTCTAGATACCAATTAATAAATAAACATTTTCTAGATGCTCTAGATACCAATAAACATACATTAAACTATATTAAACTTAATATATGCAAAAACATAACTATGCATATATATAAAACTCACATATATATAAAACTCACAAATAATTCTCCCCCTTTTTGTCAATCATCAACAAAGGGGTAAACATTCAAAAACTATAAATAAAATGAGGGGTAAAAATTTTTCTCCCCTTTTTGAGTCAATCAAAACAATGCAAACAATGGTCTCCCCCTTTTTTGTCTAAAACAAAAACAAAGTCAATAAGGGGTGACTACAAATATGATATCAATTAAAAATATATCAATGAAGCATCTTGATACCAAATAAAGATAAACAAAGATTAATAAATGTTATATGCTATATACATTCATGAAGAGGAAGACGCTAAGTTAGCTTCCCTACACATATGAGTTACATGAAGAAAGGAAGACACGCCCTAATTCACATAACACAAAATATGTAATGCATAAAAGGAGATGTGAAGCTCCCCCTACACACGTGTACCACATACGGAAGAGTTGTCAAGCTCTTCAATATAAGATACACTCAACATGAATTTATACACATATAGGCAATGTAAAATAAATATTTTTCTTAAACAAATTTTGAGATACCATTTTAAAACATTTAACATAAACATCTTGATATCATTAAGAGAAATGTGTTCTTTTAAACATATGATACCAATTTGAAACTATATTTTAACATAAAGCAAGGGAGTGGAAATCAAATACCAATTGAAAGACAACATCAAATTTTCTCCCCCTTTATGAAATACCAACTAAACATATGCATAAGCTTGTTAAGATACCAATTGAAAACAAATCAAACAATAGAAAATTTTCAAGCTTAGCATAAACAAGTATATATACGTATGAAAATTAGATACCAATTGACATTGATATTCTTGAAAGAGTAAGCATACATATACAAAACATATATGAGTATACAAAAAGATCAAAAATTGATACCAATTGAAAGTGTTCAATGATACCAATTGAAAGAATAGGGTCAAGTGTATATCTCATATTATAACGAAGAATATGAACTAGTTAAAATGAAAAGTTTTGTTAACTAGTACGAAATCCTTCAAGTAAGGAATAAATACAAATCATTTTTCATAAAAATGAAATCCACATGATAATCAACACTCTAATCCAATTAAGCATAAAAATGTCTCATGAAAACAAAACATGAGCAAATAATAAATGTGAGTGTACAAGTCAAGTATGGAGATCACAATCATGAAAATTTGTTCAATTAAGTTCAATTATTCCTTTAAACAAGAAAACTAAAAATTAATATTATTTAATCTTCAAGGCATATGTATGTCTAATACAAACCAAAGTATACATACATATCCAAGATACAAACGAGTCCACAAGGATATATGCATGAAGGCACGTGGCTCAAAAAGGATATTCATGTATATCTAATGGTTTGGACAAGGTAAACATATACATGAAGTTTAAATACCAATTCAAGGAAAACATGAAAAGCATGAAAAGTATGAAAATTTAGCTTTTCATTAAAACAATTTGATACCAATTCTTTTCAAGGTATATGTATGATTTGTCAACACAAGAAGTATACATACATATCCCTTAAACACACTTTGAGTCCATAATAGATATTTGCATGAAAGGCAAATGACTCAAGGGGTATACATGTATATCTTCAAGTTTGGCAAAATACACATATGCATGAAATGAAAACTCATAATCATAAAAACAAATACCAAAAATGGAATACAAGTTTAAAATGTATGAATCATCAAAACTAGACTATACTAGCACATCTAATGGGAACAAACAAGCATTCATTCCCAAACATATATAGATTTGTTTGTAGCCCATCATATGTACAAATATAAATCCTAGTCTTAATGAAAACTAACATCTAAACATATATTCAAAACATGAAGTATCAAAACAAACACGAATATTATTTTGCTATATAAAACAAGCAAAGATTCATCAAAAATTCTTTTATCAAACTTCTAGGTATATGTATGATTCATCCAAATTTAACAATATACATACATATCCCAACCGTAAACGAGTCTATTAAAAGTATTTGCATGAAGGCAAAAGACTCATGGGTATACATGTATATTTATTAGGTTTGAATTCAAAATACATATACATGAAGTAAAAAACATGAAAATAGGCATAGCAAGTATAAATGAAGGAATCATCAAAACTAGCTTATACATGTGCATATAGTGGGTACAAATGAGCATGAAGTGCAAACATATAAAAGTCAATTTGTTCTCACTATGTGTACATGCATACATGCAAGTTTTGATAAAATCTACATCTAAACTAGTTTATACCACATAAAGCATAAAACAACAAAAAAATCATCATGAGAAAACTAAAACATGATTACTATGTAAATTCACATGTATTAGATTCATGATGTACATTATAGCTTAAACAAAAGTGAGAACACTAAGTATGGGTTCATATAAGTATGTGTGTCTCAAATACTATACATGTATGTCAAGGATCTAATAAACATGGAATGAACATACTAATCCATAGACATCAAAAACATGTTATAAAGCATCAAAACATGCTATAAACAATAATATGAAAGCATGTAAACAATAAATGGGAGTTAGAAATTTGTTACCAAAACCTAGAAGGCAACTCTCCTTGTCTCCAAAAACATGGTGGTCATCTCCACCAAAACTTCCCTTGAAAGTGATGCATCCAATTGATTTCCTTTAAGTCCGGAACGCATCCACTCCAAGGTGCTATCACTCTCACGTCATGTGAGAGCCCACACCTACATTAAACAAAGGAGGGGTGGTCTTTGGTACCCACATCTTATTGGGTCCATGGGGGTTAGTCCCTTCCCTAACCCAAACAAATTTCTTTGCTAAATTTGAAACATTTAATCTATCATAACAAAATTTAGCAAGATGGCCTTTTCGGCCACAATGTGTACATGTGTACACATGAGCATACATGTGTTGATGGTGTCCGTGTGGAGCATGTGTATGCCGTGGAGGGTGTGCATGCATAAATGATGGAACTTGTTTCTTTCGAACCAAGGTTTCCAACCGTGTATGGTTCATGGCACATTGGCTCATAGTGGAGCCCAAATAATCTACTCTCTTCTTTAACATACAAATATCATCATTAATCTTAGAAGAAGAGGTACATGCATTAGGTAGACTAGATGAAGAAGCTACACTAGCTTGGCAAACATGTGCATCAATCTTATTTTGCAAAACATCATTTTTCTTTAAACAAATTTCTAAATCCTTTGAAATAGAATCAATTTTTATTTTCAAAGAATTATTTTCTTTTACAACAAATTCAATTTTTGAAGACAAAACTTTATTTTTCTTCAAAATATTCTCACAATCATTATTGTTTTTCAAAAACTCATTTTTTTTAAGTGCAAGATCAAGTTGAGATTTTAATGAATCCCTCTCATTAGCAATCTCCTCTTTTTCTTGCAAAACAACATCAAGTCTAGCAATCAAATTTTTATTTTCATTGTTAATGCCTAAACTCTTCTTTTTCAACAAGTTATATTTTTCAATCAATTTTTCACAAACAATTGATAGTTCTTCATTTAAAGCATGGGGATCAATATTATCATCACATGAAGAACTAGCACTATCATCACAATCTAAGTGGGGTTCCGAATGTACCTCAAGGGAGTCATTCCCTTGGACCATGAAGCATTGTGAATTGGATTCTCCACTAGACTCCTCCGGTTGATTTGGCACTTGAAGCTTGGAGGCGGTGGTTGTTGTCAACTTGTTCCACACTACAAAAGCGGAATCAAGGTTAGAAACACACATAAGATAATCTTTAGGTAATGTGCTTCTAATGGCCTCTAGGGCTTGTGCATTGGCCCCTATATGATTGCGGTCACTAAGGAAGGATTCCTTAGTAATGGCAAGGTAAACTTTATGACCTAGGGTTTGTAAGTAAACTGTCATCCTAATCTTCCAAACATGAATGTTGGAAGGGTCAAACATAGGTGGGGTCATGAAAGCCATGGTAAACTATATGTGTGCAAACAAGCAAATGCAAACAATAGATTAGCAAGCAAATGGATCTCACTCCTAGGATGTTAAGCCTAAGTATCAGGAGCACTAGCTCTGATACCAATTGAAAAAACACCTAGAGGGGGGGTGAATAGGTGTAAATGCTAATCTAGAACTAATTGCAAAAACTAAGTGCGCTAGATGCGGAAGCTAATGCAAATATTGCACAAACTTAATACAACACAACAAGTGTAGCCGAATTCCCCGTGAAGGGCTCTGGACTAACTCCTCTTGATTCCCCTTGAATGGGTTGAGGTGCTATGTGAAGCTCTTGTTGGTTAAGTATAAGTTAGGCACACACAAACAACCAAGCATATACAAGATATAGCAATATGAGATAATGCAGGGCAATATGAAATATGCTCAACACAAGCAAGTATGATATGATATGAAGTATGATGCTTTGCACAAATATAAGAGAGAGAGTTAGAGAGACAATGGATCAAAACGCAAACACCATGATATGTTTCGAGGTTCGAGCACCTTGCTCTACATCCCCGCCTACACCACCGTGTAGGATTTCCAATCCATTATCTCCCACCGAGGGAACCTCTACCGAAGAGGATTTGTTACAACACTTAGGAGTACCAAACTCCTCTCTCAAACAACCTCCTCACAACCGAGGGGTAGGCCCGTAGCCAATACAACAACCAACACCTCTACCGAAGAGGGTTTACAAACACCAATCTCCACCTCTCACTAGAGGGAGCAAACCAATCACCCGATCACCTCTACCTAAGAGGGATACACAAAGAATAAGGGTGTTTACAACAAGTGGTTCCAAAAACCACAAACTGAATCTCACTTTCTTTTTCTCTTTTTCCACAAAACAAATGATCCTAATAGATTAGGATAGTATGATAGCTCAAGTGTGGAAAACTAGGTGTTTTTTGAAACAAGCAACAAAGAAAAACTTCTTGGGAAATCTCTTGTAGATGATAGGAATAAAAGACCAAATCAAAATCCCAAAAATCTATTTTTCTTTGATTTTCCAAAAAACCAAAACAAATAAGAATCAATCTTTTTAGCACAAAAACTCTTTTAAAAACTTGTTTTTAAACTCTGAAAACAGGGTATTTTTCTCTTGTAAAAACCTTGGCCAAAATCCCAAAGAAATGGGGTTTATATAGGCCAAAACAGAAACTAGCCGTTAGAGCTGAGCTGGCAGCTCTGACAGGCAACGGTCGACCGGCCGGTCGACCGTCCAACGGTCATATTTTGACCCGTTGGAGCTACCGGTCGACCGCCCGGTCGACCCAGAAATCCAGAGAGCAGAACTCTCTGCAGCGGTCGACCGGACCACTGTGCTGCAGACGTGCACAAGTCTGTGCACGTCGGTCGACCGGTGCGGTCGACCGTCCCTTGGTGCGGTCGACCGTCCCGGTCGACCGACCAGCCTGTCAGCACAAAAATAAGATCTGAAAATTTGGGGAAAATGTTTTATAAAAATCTTTTATCTTTTTCTAAAAATTCTATAAAACTTATTTTTAACATTTTATATTGAAACATAAACATGTGATAAAATTTTTTAAGACATATATCAATCATATCAATTCATTTTTGTGTCTTGCCAATTTTATCAAAAACCAAAACTTGTATTTTTATCAAACTTGATTTTTTCAATAGGAAATCTGATTTTCCTAAAACTTTATAGAAATACAAAAACATGATATTTGAACATTATTAAGCATGATGCATATGGACATAGGTCCAATATACATTCACAAAATATATCACAGTTTTTGTTCTTTAATTTCAAAAATATGTTTTATACCAAAACATAAAACTACATGAATAGGTATGTCAAACTAAGTTTGTATAAGTCATATAAGCATGTATGTATATAGAGCACATCTAATATACATATAAAACATGTAAACTTGTTTTGATCAAACTATTCATGAAAACCAAAATCCAAATCATGAAATGTGTGTGTATGTGTACTTGAGCATATCAACTATACTAAACTTTACAAATGGATCTAAACACACTAAACTAACTATGGATACCTAAGTCTTCGAGTCATCAAGAAGACTTGCTCCAAAACTCCATCCATGGGCTAGGCAATGTGTGATCTTGAAGCTTTGGCCCTGGAATCACCATGATAAGCTTCCAAACACCTTGTTGAAGCTAATCACCAACTAATATCTTGGTTAATGATCTGAAACTTAAACAATACAAGATTATTAGTAAACATAACTACATGAGTTAATCATCATCAAAACTAGGGTGGAAGGCCTTTGGGCCAACAATGAGACTAAGACTTTCTAATTTTAACTCTTTCTTTATTATTTTCCTATTTCAGTCAATGTTCATCATCGTTATGCTCCTCTTCATTATGATTACTACCAGTGTCATTGGTATTCTGGTTGATCAAGAGTTAATCTAACATTTGTTGAATGTTATCCAAAGCTTCCTCCTGAGCCTGGAAGTATGTTCTTGTGCCTCTATTCATCGATGGAGATCATCATCATTTTTGTCGACCATGTTAGCAGATACAAGTCCCGTTCGTACCGAACTGATGGTGGCTGAGAAGCGCATCCATTGGCCTCCTCATCATCGGACCATTGGAAAAAGTTTCTCAGTGGTGTAGGTGACACAACTCTTGTTGATGAAGAAGCTTGTCATAGTTATAGGGTATTGCTACCATGGAGTGGGTACCTTGAAAGGCACCTCTTGTTCCCCGAGAACTTGACTCAAACCGGGACTATAATCAGAGTCTAGGGAGTTAGCTGAAGTAGTAAAGGTTCCTCATTTCTATCATTAGGACCAGAATAGATCCCTACCTTTGCTTATCATGTTGACAGAGATGGCTGCAAGATGGACCACCTTTGTTGCCTTCTTCTTCTGGGACCTGAACTTCTTAGAAGTTCGGGCTGACAACCGGTTGAATACCGATTGCTGACTTGGAGGGAAAGTTATGGGGATGGTTCCCAAGCAGCAATAGACAGAGTGGACTATCACAAGTTGACATCCTGCTTGTCCGCATTGGGACAGTGAGATTGAAAGTGCACCTAGAGGGAGGTGAATAGGTGTAAGGATAATCTAGTGACAAATAATGCAGAATTAAAATAAATTGCAACACACTTAGTATAACCAAAGAGTGTAGCCGAATTCTCTGTGAAGGGCTCTAAACTATCTCCTCTAAATTTCTCTAAATAAGAGTTGGGTGCTATGTAAGCTCTCTTAGTTGAACACAAGTATGGGCACACACAAGCAATAACAAGCATATAAGTATGATATGAACAATATGAAATAATGCAAGGCACAATATAAGAGAGAGTTTAGAGATAGTGGATCAATCACAAATACAAAGATATGTTTCGAGCTTCGAGCCACTGTTTTACGTCCCCGCCTTCACACAGAAGGATTTTCACTATATCGTCTACACAAGATTTCCCACACAGGGAACCTCCACTTAGGATTTGGGTAATACAAATTTGGAGTACACAACTCCTCTCTCAACCAACAATAACCTTTACACTTAGAGGCAAGGCACTAAGCCACACAAGATCAACCTCACAATAGAGGGATAGGGCACTTAGCCAAACAACAATCGACCACTCAATAGAGGGATAAATACAAAACCAACACAATCACCTCTCGCTAGAGGGATACCAACATAACCAAACTCCTCCACAATCACCTCTCACTAGAGGGTTATCACAAAATAAAGAAGGTTTACAACTCTTGGTGGTATCAACAACCACAAACCAATTTTTTCCCACAAAACTTGATCCTAATAGATAGGATAGGTATGATAGCTCAAGTGTGAGAATGTAAAGTGTTTGGAAATGAAAACAACAAGAAAAAACACTTGAAAAAATCACAAGATAGATGTTGAAATAATAAAGATCAAAAACCAATTCCCAAATACTCTATTTTTCTTTGATTTTTCCAACACTTTAAAACAAATAAAGATAGAACTTTTAAATCCAAAAACTCTTTTAAAACTTGTAGCTAAAACACTTAAGAAGATAGGAATTTTTGCTCTTGAAATTGTTAATCAAAACAGCCCAAAGGAATGGGTATTTATAGCTATTCCAAAAAACTAGCCGTTGGGCCAAGACAGCAAAAAAAATCTGCTGTCGGTCGACCGCCCGGTCAACCGGCCAACGGTCATTTTTATGACCGTTGTGCCTCTGGTCGACCGCCCGGTCGACCAGCCCCCACCCGAGAGTGGGGTGCTCTCAGTCAGTCGACCGCGCGGTCGACCGGCCAAGCTGGCTGGCCATGTGCACGTCCTCGTGCACATCGGTCGACCGCTCCGATTGACCGACCACTGGTCCGGTCGACAGCCAGTGTGTCTGGCTGGGATTATAGGATAGCCTTACACCTATTCACCCCCCAGGTGTACTTTCAACTGGCGGTCGACCGGCCCCCACCCGAAAATGGGGTGCTCTTAGTCGGTCGACCGCGCGGTCGACCGACCAAGCTAGCTGGCTATGTGCACGTCCTCGTGTACATCGGTCGACCACTCTGGTCGACCGACCACTAGTCCGATCGACCGCCAGTGTGTCTGGCTGGGATTATAGGATAGAAAAACTTGTCTTTTTAATTTCAAATAAATCCCATAAAATCACATAAATTCTACAAAAATAAGTTCTTATAAGATCTTTGAAATGCAAATATGTATGATAAAATTTCAACACATATTATAAACATTTTGAACCATTTTTGTGATATTGAAATTTTGGCTTTAAACAAAATCTGCATTTTCTAAAACTTGGTTTTTGAAATGGAAAACTGTTTTCTCCAAAACTCATGTAAATACAAAAATATGATATTGAAACAACTTTGAACCATATTGTATATGGATAGAATCCAATATACATAAAGGATATATATATCTATATTTTTGACATGAAATCTAAAATCCAGTTAAACCGAAAATCAATACCAAATAAACTTTAAACTTGTGTGTGTATGTGAACTTGAGCATATTAACACTATCTAATCTTTACACAAGATCTAAACAATCTAAACTAAACAAACCGAGATCTTCTTATCTCCAAGCTGACTCGATCCAAATACGATCCACCGAGCTTGACTCCAACCGAGTACTAGATGCGATCTTGACACTTGAGCTCTTGAATCAATATGTAAAAGCTCCAAAACTCCTTTGTTGAAGCTAATCACCTACTAATATCCTGATCAAATATCTGAAACTAAATATCACAAGACTATTAGTAAACTATAACTAAATGAGTCAATCATCATCAAAACTAGAGTGATGGGCCTTTGGGCCAACAGAGATGTGAACAGGTTCCTCAGAGCGAAGCTTTCGCTTGTTGCTCAGATAGTCTCTCAAGTCTGCCTTAATCGGACCCAACTGATCCATCACAGAGACTCGAGGAGATTGGAAGTTATACCCCTCGGGCTGAGAAGCCTTAAGCTTAGCCTTAAAGGTTTTTTTTTGTTATAGGCGAAGGTAGGATAGCTTCACCTGAAAGAGTAGCTTCACAAGGCAAAGGTACTATTTTGCCTTTGGAAGTGAACTTAGCTTTCTATGCATAGCTTTTGCTTCAAGCGAAGCTAAAATAGCTTTCGTATTAGCTTTGTCTCTAGCCTCGTGGCAAAGATCCTTAGCACTTGATGCTTTATCTCTAGCCTTGCGGCAGTGATCTTGCGGCAGTGATTCTTAGCACCTAGTGCTATCAATAAGAGCGATGCTGAATCAGCAACGCTATTAGCACAAAAAGGTGCTTTGGCCTAGGAAGCTATCTGAGCACTCAGTGCTTTGGTACTGCCGCAAGCGGCTGTCCTAGCACTACCCAATAGTGCTGGTGATATAAGCAGCGCTGTAGTAGCCTCGCTGTTAGTACAAAGTGCTTTAGCCTTACCCTCGCGGGATAGGCGAGGCTTAGCTCTATGAGGAGCTGAGATAGTCTTGTGGTCTGAGACTATCTTAGCTTCACATGAGGATGAATCAAGAGAAGAGTTGGTGAATTCTTCAACCCACATAATCTTTGAAGTGCTTATTTTAGGTTCATAGGGAACCTTTAAAGCCTCGTGCACAATGTTCACATGATGACGCGGGGCTAAGTTAGTCTCTGTTAAGACTGTGATAGGCTCACGCAGAGCCTGTTTAGCCTCGCATGAGGCTGTGATAGGTTCACAGGGAATCTCAGTAGTCTCAACAGAGACTTGCTTAAGAGGTAGCCAGAGGTGCTATGGCTACACTGACCTTCTTGATCTTGCACGCATGCAGGAGACTTGTGCCACTCCCAGAGAGAAGTTGTGCAAATCTTTCTTAGTCAAAGTGGATGACCAGGGTCTCTACAGTAGACCTAATGTCACATTGCAACACTTAATTCTCAACAGTGGAGAAGCAGTCCCTAGCGGAGTCGCCATCTTATTTTCCATTGAATATCAATAAATGGAAAACTTATAAAACTTTGAAGAGAAATTACAAGTAATAAGAGAAAAAATTACAATTATCTCTTCAGAGATTCTAGAGAAGTATGCCGGTGGAAGTTTGATCAGTGCCTGATCACTTTGTTCCGTTAAAGATGCGATCGATTGAGTCTTAAGGAACTCCTTCTCGCTTGGTTCCGTAGATTCCTTGAGAGAGGAAGATCTTAGGGTATTGATACCATGAATTTAGAGAAATAAATTCTCTAAATTTCTTAGAAGCAAGGGAGAGTTAACTCTTTCTCTGCACCAGCCCCTTGATTGCGTGCTTGCTTTTGCCCAGCCTTCTCTTTTTCTGTCTTCTTTTGCCAGCCAATCAGCCCCGAGCTCATTCCAAGAATGAGATATTTATAGGCTCTGAGGGGGTGTAACCACCCCTAAAATTCAGAAAAGACTAATAACAGTCATTTAGCCTTACGCCGGAGGCTATTTTGAGTTTCGCGCGAGACTATAGAGCCTCATGTGAAGCTAGGTGTAAGCCTTATGCAAGGTTAGACAGGCTCGTATGAGCCTAAAAATGGTCATTTGATCAGGCTGCTTCCACTTAATGTGGGACGAAGTGGCCAGGTATAACTGCCTAGATAAAGTGACATTAACCCCACGAACAAAGTGGGCTTAGCCCACTAAAGACTTGGTCAAACATTGACCTGGCAAACTCTCTCATAGGGGGCATGGAAAGCTTTAAGCAAAGCTGAAATTAACTTTGCGCGAGGCTAGTACAGCCCTCAAGCGAAGCTACAAGAAAGCTTCAAGCAAAGCAAAGTTGTAATTAGCTTCAAGCCAAGCTGAAGATTAGCTCTTTGCAGAGCTACGAAGAGTTTTAAGCAAAACTTACAAGAAAAGCTTCAGGCGAAGCTAAAGATTAACTTTTTTACAGAGCTATAAAGAATTTCAAGCGAAGCTCTCAAGAGAAGCATCAGGCGAAGCTAATATCTTAGCTCTTCAACAAGGCTATAGAGCTTCAAGTAAAGCTATCCTCATGGGCCATGCTTAGGCATCTTTACAGGTGATGCTTGGCTTACTGTCTGCTTCACTGGATCAGTAAGTTTCAAGGCATCACTTGGTCTCTGAGGATGGGTAGAATATGGTCGTCAGCTTATCCGCCTCTTGTCTTTTGAAAATGTCAACAAGTTTGGATATCATTCAGACTAGTTGAATTATTACCTGGGGAGTTTGTTTTTTTGGAATGTCAACAGTCCAAAATAACCCTAGTTTACATCCTAGTCATAGATTATTCAGTATAGCGAAAGTCACTGGCTAATATAAACACATGATTAATAATATTACATATGGGCATATAATAGTAATATTATAATATTTGGAGAAATACGATGTGGATAAATAACAATATATATATATATATATATATATATATATATATATATATATATATATATATATATATATATATAATTGCTGAAATAGAATTGTGTTCATAGAAGGGAATGGTCCTATAGATGTGCTAAATTAGAACTTTTGTATGTATAGTTCCTTATAACAATTGTATACACTAGTAATCCAAACCTCCATCATAGTCATACATGTATTAATACATAATTTTGAATACATGTAAATTCCCATAACTTAATTAAATAATAAATAAATAACGTAGATGTGTTGGAGAGAAATGGTTAGGGGTGAGATTGATGTGGGGGGTTTAATAGGGGACTTTGGAAAGAGGAGTCATGTGGTGGCATCATTATGAGTGCTTGAGAAAAATAAAAACCCCTAAAATGAAAACCCACTCCTTTTACTCCTCAACCAAAACTCTCATTCTATTCCACCTGCTCTTCTTCTCTCCATCAATCCAGCAACAGCCCATTTCATCCTTCTCTCTCTCCTAGATCTAGTACACAAGGTTATAATCCCTCTCTATTTTCTCGATTTTTTCTTTCTTCTTTCCCCTCTCCATCTCTAACTCTCTCTCCCCCTCACCCTCTTTTCTCTATCCTTTCTTCCCACTCGCGCCAGCGTCCCCGACCAACAGGATGGCGTGGTGGGCTGACGAGGGCGGCACGACCGACCGGAGAGGGCGGTGCGACCAGGCGCGCGCCCTAAGCAACACAGATGAGGCTGGTGGGAGGGGAAGTAGGAGGTGGTATGCGGTGGCCGGAATCTGAAATTCATCAAGAGGGAAATCACCGCTGATTGTACACATATTTTGCATTCTTTTCATTACACTCCTACATTTATCATGTAATAAATCTGCAAATTTTTTTTATCTTAAATATATATCTTGCAGAAGATAATCATGAAGATAAAGAGGATTAAACCAAATAAATACCAGTTAAAATCAAATTTAACTGGATCTATTTGGTTATCTATGGATGATTTCAGATCTAGTTAGAATAAATCAAGGATTGGATCAAATATTCAGCTGAAAATCAGAGCAAATCAGAAAGATAACACCAAATGAAAACCGGTATAATTCAGATTTCTATAAATCCATTTTGGTTAGCTAAAGATCAACCGAGATAACTTCAAATACAGAGTCCAAATTCAAAATCTAAAAGGATAAATGGATAGAAAGAAGATCAATGGATGAGATGAAACAATTTTGACTCAGATTCTGATTGGATATATTTTAGTATTTGAATCATAACTTTCGCTATCGAAACGCAAATCTGATGATTCAAGATGATCCAGAAAGAAGACTTAAAGGGTTACAACTCTTAAGTTGATCAGTGTTCTAATTTTGTCATTTGACAAGTTATATTCAGCAATTAATACTCCAACAAGCTGCAGATCAGAACTAAATATCTACATCAAATCAAGTTTGGAGATAAGGGAAGGATTTAAATTTAAAAATAGCCAGCTTTCCCTATCTTCGTACTCCTCAAACCTCTGCATTTCTCCTATAAATACTTACAATCTCAAAGGCAAAGGAGAACGATCAAGTAAAGATAGATTTTAGACCAGTTTTTCATTCTTTTTAGTGTAGGTTTTTATTTTTTCTTTTATGTAATTTTTAGTTTTTTTATGTAACTGAGAGGAGAGACGAGTTTCATGAAGGAATGAGAGAAAACTTGTACTGAGGGTAACACCGGTGTAAGTAAATCTTTTCTTTCATTGTTATTTGAATCGAATCAAAGTTTCTTTTTCTTTTTTACTCTTATTTTCGTTTATTCTCCTCTGATGTGTTGCAATCCAAGTGAATCTGATAGCCTCAAGACTGCTTCATTGTTGCAAGTGCCCTTAATGGTCTATTGTAATGAATAACCATTCTTTTGTTAGTTTAGCTTGCCCTTTTAGTCATAATGTAGATCGAAAATGGAGAAGATCCTACACGCCATGTTTGATCGCCTTTAAAGACTAGGTAAGTCATAGCTACAGTTCCAAGGTATATGAGCACTGAAGAGGTAAGTAATTTTTAGTTTCTTTTCTTTTAAGTTTTAGTTTAGATCACCAACACCACAATCTCCTAACTCTTTTATCACTCTTTTTAATTTCTTTGTATAAATCCATTTTTCATTTTCTTCACCTTCTCAATCTACCACTTTCTTCATAACTTGACTATAACTTTTTTTTTCTTTTCAAGAACTAAAAGAAGATCTTTAACCATTGATTGTAACCTAAAAGAGAACCTCCAAAAAAGTTTTAATCGCTAGTCCCTCCTTATGAATCATGACCCGCATAGCCACTTGCTATTGTGATAGCATTGAGTACCTTGCACTTCTATTTTGTATTTCTGAAATTTTGTATTTTGTGTGCAGGTAAAACCTTGATCAACCACCTCTAGGATCTAACTAAAGATCTGAAATTTGTAGAAAGTAAATCATCTAATTCCCCATTGTATTGAGATTTTTTCAACACCAATTCTTAACCCTAGGCCTATTTTTGACTAGAGTTATGATTCGCGAAAGGGCACGGACGACATCACTCACCGGAGTACTCATCGGAGATTTAATGAGTAAACTAGAATACAAACCAATTACGTGTGTTGATAACTCCTGAATCAATAGGCTATGAGACCAGTATGAAATTGGAATGAATTCATAAATAATTTCAGCAATTATTCTAATCTAATATTTAAAAATTGACGTCATCTCCTGCAAAATGGGTATTAGACTACTGGCTTATAGTAATGACCTTGAAGTAATTAAGTGGTGACCTAATCATGGTTATGCTATAAGGTCAGAAGTGAATGATAAGTCAAAATACCAAGTATTATATCATAGTGATGAGCTTTAGGAAACATACATGGGTATATATGTGTCACTATACACCCAGCTTAGTTAGACACTACGAGTAAGGACTTTTGGCCATAAATTATTAACAATTAGAAAAGAAAAGTAAAAGTCTATATGGTTGGATTGTGCTGAACTTTTGGGATAGTAATAAGTTTATATAACATGAACATTGTATGCTATGGGGGTTGATACTTGTGTATACATATCACTGGTATGAAACTATTTGATTTCCATTGTTTGTAATACAAATATTAAGTGTAAGTGTGTATTATATTGTGTGATGTGTGTTTGAACACATATATTGCATAGACATTATTACATTCCTACATATATTCTGTAATAAATTATTACAAACTCACTTGTCTTAATGTCTTAATTCTTGCAGGATGATAAAGAGAAGATAAACATGAATCCTATCTAAACAAACCCAAAAGTTCAAATCAGAGAATCTTTAGTCTTTCTTATCTGAGGATTGGATTTACCAGATAAGATAATACCATAAAAATCAAAGGAAAAATGAATTTTTGAAGACCCTATTGGTATTGGGTTTGCTGAGGATAAATGGATAAAGAGAAGATCAATGGATGAGATGAAGCAATTTAGATTTGGATTCAGACTGAATGCAGTTTAGCATTTTAATCATAACTTTTGCTACCGAATCTCAAATCTAATTATTCAAGATGATCCAGAAAGAGATTTAAAGGGCTACAACTCTTATGTTGATCACTGTTTTGAATTTTATCATCTGATAAGTAATATTTAGCAATCAACACGCTAATAAGCTACAGATCAGAATTCTGGATAAATCAAATCAAGTTTGAAGATAAGGGGAATATTGAAATTCAAAAATAGCCAACTCTTCCTATCTCCCTACGCTCTCCCTTATCACTATTTTCCTATAAATACGTGTATTCATGGAGAGAGGGAGAGAGAGAGAGTACACTAGAGAGCTGAAAAGCCAGAAAAAGAGAGTTTTGAGAGTTGTAATGCGAGCTTGGAGAGGATCAAGCTTTGTATTTGATGCTTATTGAATAAAATTCAAAATTCTTCTTCACAATCTTGCAGCGTTCAGTCTAAGTCTTTCTTTAATTTTCTCTTTATTTTTTTATAATATTCTTTTCTTGCATATTTGATTCCATGAAGTCATCACTAATCTTATGCATATTCTTTTCTCTTTCTTTTATTAGCTTCTTTTATTTTCAGCATCGTTTAGAGGAGAGAGACATCAAGGTGATGACAATAAATAAGTTCACCGGTTCATGTTCCTCTTCTCTTCATACCAATCTTTTAATTTCTTTTTTTACTTTGGTTATTTAAATCTTCGCAAAAAGGTTAGTATTTCTTTCTTCTTTTGCTTTCTTCATATTTTTATTTTGCTTTTACTTTATTCATATTTTTTTTTGCTTTTGCTTTCTTCTACAAGATCTTTATTTATTTATTTATTTTTTTAAAACAAAATTCCAACCTTCATCCAAGGATTTCTCAACTAGAGTAAGATAAAAGTGAGATTTTTAATAGCTAAATTTTCAAGAACAAGTCTCTGTGGATTCGATCCTATACTTACCACTATATACTTTGTTTAAAAAATTCTAGCAAGTTTAGGTTTCATAACTTGTACGTGATTCAACAACGATGGAGTTTGTCATGAACTTTGAAATGCGAACAGTTTTTGGCGCCGTTGCCGGGGACTTGTGAAAATTTTTGGTTTTGAAAATCAACATCTAACCTTTTTCTAGTTTAATATTAAAAAATTAAAAAAACTAAAAAATATTCTAAAACTGTAAAAAAATTCAGAAAGTTAAATCTTTAAAAAAAATTCAAAATTTTTTTTATTATTTTTCTTTCCATTCCTAAAATTTAATTTCAGATTTTCTTTTGCAGGGATAATGCATGAACAAAGGAAGACTTGCACAATAAGAAGAAGCTTGCTTGCTTATGACAGATTGATTTGCTAAAATAAAATAAAAATAAATAAAAATTTGCTTGCTTCAGAGTCGCCAGAAAGGTTAGTATTTTCTATCTCTACCCATGAATCTCTTATCTGTGGGGTTTTGGAGGTGCTTATTGATTGAATTTTGTGCTGCATTAGTGCATACTTGCATAAAAAGATCTTAAGAGCTGTCCCCCTCACATAAGGTTGGGATTTTATCACCCGTTCCTTGGCTCAAAAATCTCAACCGCATATAAGTTTTTTTCCCAAGCTTGAACTAATTTAAAATCAATTAGAACTCAGCCACTAGGATTTTGAGCTCATTTAAGTGGAACTAATTTGAAAAGACTCCGGTGAACACTTTCAAGCTTTCGAAGAGGAACTTCCTTGTCTAGAAAAGGTGACTTACCCATTGCAGCAGTGCCTGGCCTGGAGAAAGAACTGAATCGCTTGTTTGACAGGTTTGACCGGTAAAGCCACTATCCTTCCAACCTAGTTAGGGGCTGTCTAACTAAGGAGAATTTTATTCTCTTAAGATTAGTAGTTGAAAAAAAACTGATTACCTTTAAATTAAATTCAAGATAAAAAAATACTTGATTGCAATTGATTGGTTGAGTCATCTTGAGTGTAATTTTATCTAGGATTTAGAAAATCCTTCATCAGGGCAGTACCCTGGTTCATGCGAAAGTGGGTTCATGTTAAGGGTCAATTAGCATCCATTACTGTTTTTATCCCTACTGCAATAATCGGTGACGCTAATGAAACCAAACAAATGACCTTAAAGGATTACATGTATCCTACAAGGTCCACCCAACCTTCCTGTATCATCTTGCCAGCCCTTACGGCAAATTTCGAGATTAAATCTGGGATGATACAGATGCTTCCAGTCTTTCAGGGATTGAAAAATGAGAATCCATACCAACACGTTAGGGAATTTGAGGATATTTGTGGAACCATGAAGTATCATCAAATGACAGAGGAATCCCTAAAACTTAGGTTATTTCCCTTTTCTCTAAAAGAAAGAGCCAAATCTTGGCTTCTTTCTCTTCAACCGGGTTCAATTTCTACTTGGGTAGGATTAGCCGAAGCCTTCTATAGGAAGTTTTATTCTAAGCAGAAAATTGCTATCATATGTCAAGCCCTCAACACCTTCCATCAACTATAAAGGGAGACGTTCTTCACATATTTTGAAAGATTCAAGGATCTTTTACTTGAGTGTCCTCATCAATAATTCAAAAAGATCCATTTGATTCAAATTCCTTACGAAGGGTTAGACTACTCGAATAAGACCATGATTGAGTCCCTTTGCAATGAAGCATTCACGAGCAAAATGGCCGATGATGCATGGCAATTCTTTGAAGAGGTAGCAGAAAATACTCTAGAATCGGAGCCTGTTAGTGTTGATAATAAGCAACTTACCACCTCAACTGCCACTAACAAGGGTGGTATACATAAAGTCAGCCCTAATTTTAAAAGTGATGCCAAATTGACATCAGTAGTACGAAGACTTGAAGCATTAGAATTAAGCAAGGGGGCACAATCTTCAGCTCCTGAACCATCCAAGCCAGGGTGTCTCTCGTTTGTGTCCTTCGTGACAGCCAAGACTACTTGGTTGAACAATGCCCTGGGTTTCTAATTATCAAAGCAGAGCAAGCAAATGCACTTAATACATTTCGCAAGCCCAATCCCAACAACAACCTATTTAGTGAAACATACAATCTAGGATGGCGTAATCATCCCAACCTTTCATGGAAGTCTCCTCAAGGACAAGTATATGGTGGATCGCCATCATTTCAAGGACCATCTTCTAATGATCAATTTTATAAGGGAAATCAATTCAATACAACACCATCTGTCCCTCTATATGTCTCTCCCAATCAAAGAAAACCATCTTTAGAGGACATTCTCCAATAATTCATGCAGAGCCAACTAATATCTAATCAAACTCATGCCTAAATGTGTCACAATCATGATCAGACGATAGCTAAGCTCGAGATTCAGATAGAACAATTAGCTGCAACTTTTAGGGAGAGAGAGAAAGGACATTTCCCAAGTCAAACTGTGCCCAACCCGAGAGGACAACCTGCTCCTCAAAATACTCCAACAGGCCAGTTTGAAATTAGTTTTGATTCAAACCGTTAAGTCTAAGTCATCCACACTTTACGGTCAGGCAAGAGAGTAGACAACCAAGTCCAAGATCCACCAACAATCCTAATATTGTAAAAGAAGAAGAAAAAAAGGAACTAAAGAAGTTAGCAAAGAAAGATGATCAAGTTATTGTTGACAATCAAGATAAATCTTTTGTGCCCAAAGCCCCATTTCCTCAACGTCTTCAACCAATTAGGAAGAAAAATCACTGTGAGGGAATTTTGAAAATTTTCAAAAACGTCCAAATCAACATTTCCTTCTTGGATGCCATTAATCAGATACCTTCATATGCTAAATTCCTAAAGGACCTAACCATGGTGAAGAGAAAAAGTTATGTGCCTCGTGAAGCTGCATTTGCTATACAATCTATATGTCTCATCCAGCAACCCATTGCACCCAAATATGAGGATCCAGGGAGTCTAACTATTTCTGTTAGGATAGGAGATCAGGTTATGGATCAGTGTCTACTAGATTTAGGGGCAGGTGTAAACCTTTTATCCTATTCTGTGTACAAACAATTAGGTTTAGGGGAGTTACAATCCACTAACCTTACACTGCTTCTAGCAGATAGGTCAGTTAAGGTCCCCATGGGAATTATTGAGGATGTTATTTTGAAGGTCGATGAATTCTATTTTCTTACTGACATTGTGGTCTTAGACACTGAACCAGTTAGAAATCCAAGTAATCACTCCCCTATGATTTTAGAGAGACCATTTTTTGCTACTGCTGATGCTGTTATTAGATGTAGGAATGGAGTCATGATCTTGTCATTTAGGAATATGACAGTTGAGCTAAATGTTTTTCATATTAGTTCCCAACCACATGTAATAGATGATCATGAGGAGGTCAACATGATTGATGTGTCGGTCAATCACACCTTTGAGGAGTCTTGCTATGAAGACCACTTGGAGAAATGCTTGGCTCATTTTGGAATGAAATTTGATATTGAGGAGTCTATAGAAGAGGTGAACACATTGTTAGATTTTGTCCCCATCATGGACACCAACCTATAGAGATCTAAGGTAGAACCCTCACCATTGTCAACATCTGTTCCTATTCCATCAATCGTTGAGCCTCCCAAGTTGAAGCGCAAACCTTTACCCGACACATTGAAGTATGCCTTCCTAAATGAGTCAGAAACCTTTCTTGTAATCATATCATCTCATTTAGATAAGGGCTAAGAAGAAAAGTTGCTAGATGTTTTTGAGGAACATAAGGAAGCCATAGGATGGACCATAGCAGACATCAAGAGAATTAGCCCCTCTGTGGTAATCACCAAATTCATCTTGAAGAGAATGCCAAGACCTTGAGAGAACCACATAGGCGTTTAAACCCTGTTTTGAAAGAGGTAATGAGAGCAGAGATAATAAAATTGTTAGATGCGGGTATTATTTACCCTATCTCTGATAGTCAGTAGGTCAGTCCAGTACAAGTTGTACCCAAAAAGTCTAGAGTCACAGTTGTTACTAATGAGAACAATGAGTTGGTTCCAACTCGTGTTCAAACTGGTTGGCGAATGTGCATAGACTATAGGAAACTCAACTCCATGACTAGGAAAGATCATTTTCCTCTGCCTTTCATCGACCAAATGTTAGAACGGATTGCCTGTCATGCTTACTATTTCTTCCTCGATGGTTATTCAGGATATAACCAAATCCACATTGCTCGTGAGGACTAAGAGAAAATGACATTCACATGTCTGTTTGGCACATTTGCATATCATTGCATGCCCTTTGGGCTATGCAATGCACCGGCTACTGTTCAGCGGTGTATGTTGAGCATCTTTTTGGATATGGTTGAGTGATTTATAGAGGTTTTCATGGATGACTTCTCTGTCTTTGGGTCTACTTTTGATGAGGGTTTATATCATCTATCATTGGTATTGATAAGATGCAAAGAGAAGAACCTAGTTCTTAATTGGGAAAAATGTCATTTCATAGTGAAATCCGGGATTGTCTTAGGACACATTATTTTTGATAGAGGTATAGAGGTTGATAAAGCTAAGGTAGAGCTAATCGCCAAATTATCACCTCCTAGAACTGTTCGAGAGGTGCGATCTTTCTTAGGCCATGCTAGATTTTACTGCCGCTTTATCAAAAAAATTTCTAAAATCTCCAAACTAGTTTGTGGTCTTCTAGTAAAGGATGTTCCTTTTGAGTTCACCCCTTCCTATTTAGAAGCCTTTGAAAGGCTAAAGGTCGAGTTAACCTCGGCACCCATCATCCGACCACCTGATTGGAATCTCTTATTTGAGGTGATATGTGACGCTTTTGACTATGCTTTAGGGGTTGTCCTAGGCCAACGAGTGGATAAACTTTCTCATGTCAGTTGCTTACCAGCAAGACTCTTAATGATGCCCAACAGAATTATTCCACCACTGAAAAAGAGTTGTTGGGAGTCATTTTCGCTCTTCACAAAATTCGTCCATACCTTATAGGTTCTAAGGTCCCAATCTATATCGATCATGCAGCTTTAAAGTACCTTCTCACAAAAAAGGATGCTAAAGCTCGTTTAATCCATTGGATCTTACTCCTACAGGAATTCGACTTTCAAATTCATGATAAAAAAGGAGCTGAGAATGTTGTAGCAGATCATTTGTCTAGGATTGTGGTCGAATCTGTGTCCGACTTACTACCTGTCCTTAAGATATTTCCTGATGAGCAGTTAATGTCTGTCTCCTCTTCAATTGTTCTGTGATATGCTGACACTGTGAATTACCTTGTCACAGAACAGATGCCCGATTCATGGACCAAGTAAGAACGATTGTGTTTCTTAGCTAGGGTCAAATGGTTCTTCTGGGATGAACCATACTTGTTCAAATACTATCCCGATCAGATCATTCAACGCTGCATTCCTGACTCAGAATTTAGGAGCATCATTTCATTTTGCCATGACCAAGCCTGTGGAGGCCATTTTAGTGGGAAGAAAATTGTTGCAAAAATTTTGCAATGTGATTTTTATTGGCCCACTCTATTTCATGATGCTCATAAAAACAAGTATGAAAAATGATGCAACGATCGCCCAAAACAAGTATGAAAAAATGATAATCTAATGATCTTTTTAAACAAGTATGAAAAATGATGCAACGATCGCCCAAAACAAGACTAGAAACCGAATACCCGGTGAAGGGCTCTGAACTCCTTCCTCGTGATTCCTCTAGATAAGAGTTTGAGGTGCATATTGCAATCTTGTTGTATGAGTATTGATTGACAAATTAGCAAGGAATGAAAAGGATGCAATGATGAAGTGCACACAAGATATAACACAAGTTAGAAATAAAGAGCAATATCACAAGCTAGAATTGAAGAGCAATAAAGGATAGCAAAGAATAGAAATCAATCGCAAACACAAAGGGTTTGTTTCGAGGTTCGAGCCACCGCTTTACGTCCCCGCCTTCACCACCGTGAAGGGTTTCCACTATATCCACCGAGGAACGATTACAAGGTCTACCAAAGACCGGAGTACCGAACTCCACCAATTACAATCCTTTACCGAAGAGGGATCTCACACAAGAAGAACAAGTAACCAAGTGATCAACAAGGGATCACAAAACTTCTCTTTACAACTTCCTTATAGAATGAGGAGGATATTTTGGCTCAAGAAGTGTAGTGAGAAAACAAGATCAGTTGTAATGAAAAATTGCTTTGAAACACAACTGAAAACAGTAGCCAAGAATGCACAAAAAGGAATTGAGAGCTTTTGAAACTTTTCTTTCTTTTGAAAACTTGAAAAACTAGGTATATTTCTTGTATTTTGCAAGAGCCCAATCCCCACTATTTATAGGGATTAGAGGAGATCAAAAAATGATTAGGACTAGGTTATTAGGTCAGAAAATAGCTGCCAAAATTTTAGAATTAGCTGACACAAAAATCTCCAACGAATCCCAATACAAAATCTAAGAAAACTAGCCGTTGGCGGCTGGAGACGGCTGTCGGTCGACTAGCCCGGTCGACCGGCAGTCCAATTGGCAACTAGCCGTTGGACACGGTCGACCGGTCGGTTGACCGACAGGAAACAGAGAGCAAAGTGGTGCCAGTCGGTCGATCGGTCGGTCGACTGACAGACGTGCACAAAACATGCACGCCCTGGTCTCAAGGCTCGGTCGACCGGCCCGATCGACCGGCCAGGCCTGGAATACACCGGTCGACCGGCCCGGTCGACCGTCAGGCCTGAAACAGATAAAATTATACGATTTTTTCTGAACATTGAAAATTTTTCAAATTAATTTTGTAAGGATATATGGCTAAGTATCATGCTGAAAAGGTAGGTATACATGATATAAACAAGATATAAAATTTATAAAAATTTGAGTCATGTATAGAAATCAAAGCATGAACTTAAAACAAAAGCCAAAAATAAAAACCGTATTTTGAAAAAGTGTGTTTGTGTTCTTGAGCCAACTTACCACAACCTCAAACTTTAACAAACTAAGTCTTACGTAGGCTCTAGGTGACTACAAAGTCTTCAAGTGGGCTCCTCCATATGTGATCTTGAAAATCTTGTATCTTGAACCCGAAATGAACCAACTTGAGTCAAAACGATCTTCCTTTAGGGAAGAGCACACCATGAATCCTTAGAATCCTGAAAGGCAGAAACACACTTAAACACTAAAAATGATTAGTACAAATAACTATAAATGTTTTGTAATCATCAAAACTCAAAAACCGGTTGATTGTAACCTTGGGTCAACAATCTCCCCCTTTTTGATGATGACAAAACATACTAGTTATTTTTAAAAAATATGAAAGAAAGAGCCTGGAAGCTCCCCCTCAAATCATGCTATGTATAAATGAATGGCTATATGTATAAATGAATGGCTATATACATAATAGATAGAAACAAAGAATTTTGGCATAAAAGAAGAGATATAGGAATACAAAGCACATTGCTCAAAATTCTTAACTCAAAAACCAAAACTCAAAAACTAACTTGTTATTACTCAAAAGTCAAAACTCAAAAGTCTAAACTATCTTGTTATTACTTAAAAATTAAAATGCATAACTCCAAACTCAAACATAACTAACTTTTTCTCCCCCTTTTTGTCATACATCAAAAAGGGTAAACATAGTAAAAAAAAATTTCTTCATAATTCCATAACACAAGCATTCAATTCACCACAAATAAAAAAAAAATCTAACATAGTCTAGTGGTTTTGTAAAAATATCGGCAAGTTGAAAATCGGTAGAAACATAATCAATATCAATATCACCTTCTCATAATGATCTTTAAGAACGGGATATCGAATGCCAATGTGCTTAATTTTACTATGTTGATTTGCATTTTTAGTCATATGAATAGTACAAGTATTATCACAAAATATTTTAATATGATCAAAATGTAATTCATAGTCAAGGAGAGTATGTTTCATCCAAAGAACTTGTGCACAACAAGCTCCAGTCGCAACATACTCCGCCTCGGCGGTTGAGAGGGCTACCGAATTTTGCTTTTTAGAAGACCAAGAAATAAGATAATTACTAAGAAATTGACATGTTCCACTTGTACTCTTCCTATCTACCCTACAACCCGCATAGTCGGCATCCGAAAAACTCGTCATTGAAAATTGTCCGGTCTTCGGATACAACAAACCCATTTCAATTGTGCCCTTAAGGTATCTAATAACGCGTTTTACCGCAATCAAATGTGACTCTTTAGGACACGATTGAAATCGAGCACAAAGACAAACACAAAACATAATATCCGGCCTATTAGCCGTCAAATACAACAAGCTACCAATCATGCTACAGTAAAGCTTAATGTCTACACTTGTACCTTGTTCATCCTTGTCAAGCTTTGTGGTAGTTGCCATGGGAGTTTTGCTTGTTTTAGCCCCTTCAAGCCCAAATCTCTTGATTAGTTCCTTCGTGTACTTGGCTTGATTGATGAAGATCCCATCTTTCCTTTGCTTGATTTGGAGTCCAAGGAAGTAGTTAAGCTCACCCATCATAGACATCTCGAATTCTTCCTTCATGCATGATTCAAAAGCTTGGCAAAGAGTTTCATTAGTAGAACCAAATATGATATCATCCACATAAATTTGAACTATAAGTATATCATTTTCAACATGTTTTGTAAACAAAGTAGTATCTATTTTTCCTTTCTTAAAACCATTAGAAATTAGAAAAGAGGAAAGTCTTTCATACCAAGCCCTAGGGGCTTGTTTTAAACCATAAAGAGCTTTGTCAAGTTTGAAAACAAAATCCGGATGTGTAGGATCAACAAACCCGGGGGGTTGTTCAACATACACCTCCTCTTCTATAAATCCATTTAAGAAAGCACTTTTTACATCCATTTGAAAAAACTTAAAATCTTTATAAGATGCAAATGCAAGTGTCATCCGTATGGCTTCAAGCCGTGCTACGGGTGCAAAGGTTTCTTCAAAATCAATCCCTTCGATTTGAGTGTAACCTTGGGCAACTAACCTAGCTTTATTCCTAATAACATTTCCCAACTCATCTAACTTGTTCTTAAAGATCCACTTAGTACCAATTGTTGGTCTATCGTGGGGCCTAGGAACAAGATGCCAAACTTGGTTGCGCTCAAATTGATTGAGCTCCTCTTGCATGGCTAGCAACCAATATGAGTCAGCCTCGGCTTCGAGGATGTTCTTGGGTTCAAAGTGAGAAATAAAAGCATAGTGTCCATAAAAGTCATGAAGTTTAGAACGAGTAGTTACCCCTTTAGATACTTCACCTATAATAAGATCTTTGGGATGATGTGGACTGTATCTCCAGTCTTTTAGAAGTGGTTGAGTAGGCTCCACTTCAACTTCTTGATTTTCATTTCCTTGAGCCTCATTTTCTTGAACTTCATTTCCTCCATCATCCTTTGGCATGTCTTCAATAGTAGGTGAGTCCTTCAAAGTAGCTCTCTCTATGTCTTCATTTAGGGAATCTATTTCTACAACATTCTTAACAAACACATTAGATTCCTCAAACTTTACATGAATAGATTCTTCAATAGTTAAAGTTGACTTATTGAAAACTCTATAAGCTTTACTAGTATTAGAATATCCAACAAAAATTGCTTCATAAGACTTTGCATCAAATTTTCCTAAATTGTCTTTTATATTCAAAACAAAGCATTTACATCCAAAAACCTTGAAGTATGAAACATTTGGCTTTCTAGAAAAATAGATCTCAAAAGATGTTTTTGAAGTATTTTTGCATAAGAAAGCTCGATTTGATATATAACAAGATGTGTTAACGGCCTCGGCCCATAGATAATGAGGGAGACCATATTCATTGATCATTGTCCGAGCCATCTCTTGTAATATCCGATTTTTTCTCTCAACGACTCCATTTTGTTGTGGAATTTTAGGACAAGATAGTTCATGCTTAATTCCATGTTCTTCACAAAAAGTGTTAAAGGGTAGGTTATTGAATTCACCACCTCTATCACTTCTTATTCTTAAAATAGAAGAATCCTTTTCCTTTTCAACTCTTTTCTTAAAGGCTTGAAAATATGAAAAGGCTTGATTTTTGTGCTCTAAAAACAAAACCCATGTAAAACGCGAGAAATCATCAACTAAAACAAAAGCAAACCGATTCCCACTTAGACTTTTGGTTTGAGTAGGACCAAACAAATCCATATGGATCAACTCCAAGGGACGTGATGTCATGATATCCTTGATTGACTTGAAAGAGGACTTGGTTTGTTTCCCAAGTTGGCACGCGTCACAAGCGCGGTCCTTTTTAAAGTTCAAGCAAGGAATACCTTTCACCATTTCCTTGTTGTTTAATCTAGATAGGTGGTCAAAGGATATGTGACCTAATCTTCTATGCCACAACCAAGAGTCATCATCGAGGGCTTTTAAACAAGTAGCATTGCATAACATATTAGACATGTCAATCATGTATACATTGCTTTCATGAAAACCGGAAAATATACATGTATTGGATAGTCTATCAATAACTTTACAAGCTAAATTATCAAAAACAACATCAAAACCTTTATCACAAAGTTGACTAACACTCAAGAGATTATGCTTGAGGCCATCAACTAAAACAACATTTTCTATTAAAGGGGATGTACCAAGTTTAACATTACCAATACCGATGATTTTTCCCTTGGCATCATCAACGAAGGTGACGGTGCCACCTTCATGGTATCTTGATAGGGTTGCAAAGTTGTTGATATCCCAAGTCATGTGCCTTGAGCAACCACTATCAAGATACCACAATCCTTTACGTCGTTGGCCTTGGAAGGTACCTACATCATTTAACAAATTCGTTGACTTTGTTACCCAAATTTTCTTGGGTCCTTGAAAGTTAGTATTCCGAACCCAAATATTATTATGCGATGCATTAAGTCTATCATAGCAAAACTTAACTAAATGACCTTTACGGCCACAATATGTGCATGAAAATATTTTACCATATATGAATGCATGATGTGTGTGTGGAGTGTGGTCATGTTTAGGGTGTTTGGCATGATGTAAAGGTTGTGATCTATGAGCATGAGCATGAATAGCATGTGAATGTTTCTTAGGGGCTTGTTTCTTAGGAAACATAGCCTCTAGTCTATTCTTATCAAATTCACATTTTTTTCAAAACTATTCCTAATGAATCAATTTTCTCTTTTAGCATGGAAATTTCATTTTTATTAACTTGTGGAAACTTACCTTTGCAAGAAATCTTATAGTTCTCAAAATCCTTTTGTGTAGAAAGAAGAGTAGAAAGCAATTCATCCTTTTCTTTAGTAAGATTGAAAACATGGTGATTTAGAGATTCATTTTCCTTTTTCATTTTCAAATATTTCTTTTTAAGAAAATCATAGTTATGTGAGAGTTCTTCAAATGCTTCTCCTAGTTCATCCATGGAAAGCTCACAATCAAAAGGAGTATTGGGAGTTACCTTGCTTGTGCTTTCATTTGCCATGAAGCACATGTTGGCGGTGTCGACTTTCTCCTCGGATTCACTCTCGGAATCCCAAGTAGCCTTTAATGCTTTCTTTTTGTATGGCTTCTTGGATGTGGAGGGCTTGACTTTATTCGGGCATTCCGCAACAATATGACCCGGCTTTTGGCAATTGAAGCAAATAATTTTCTTCTCTTCTTTGCCTTGCCATCTCCTATTATTTTGGAACTTTGCCTTGTTATATATTTCCCGAACGTTCTTTACAAGAAGTGAAAGCTCTTCATCGTCTTCTTCTTCATCGTCTTCGTCGGAGTATGTGGAATGACTCTTGAAGGCAATAATTTTCTTCTTGGAGGGAGCCATTTCTTCTCTTGGTTTCCTCTCCATCTCATGGGTCTTTAGGTTCCCAATGAGACCTATAAGCTCCATCTCTTCCTTGTCATTAAGTTCCTTCAAGGTAGTGGCTTTGACTTCCCAAGATGGAGGGAGTGCCCGAATGATCTTCCTCACCTTTTGGTCATTGTCGATAGCATCACCTAAAGAAGAAAGTTCATTAGTAATCTTTGTAAATTTAGTAACCATATCATCTATGGTTTCATTTTCTTGCATAGAGAAATTTTCATATTGGGACCGAAGAAGGTCAATTTTTGCCCTCTTAACTTGTGAAGTCCCTTCATGTGTGACAAGCAAGTGAGTCCAAATTTCATGTGCGGATTTACAATAAATAACTCTAGAGATATCATCATCATTAAGAGCTTGGAGCAATGCATAGTGTGCCCTAGCATTAGCATCAAATTCTTTAGTCTCAATATCGGACCAAGTGTCCTCATCACCGGTGGGTACACTAAATGGTTTGGTCACCGCCTTTGCAGCCCGGATTCCTAGGGATTGCAAAAATACGGTCATCTTAACCTTCCATATGGGAAAGTTAAGGCCATCAAATTTTGGTGGGGTCTTAATTCATTCGGCCATGTTTACTAAGTGAATGAGTATCAAAATGATTAGCAATAAGGATCTCTCTAAGGTTGTTAAGCTAAGAGCCTAGAGACCAAAGCTCTGATACCAATTGAAAAACACCTAGAGGGGGGTGAATAGGTGTTAAAGCTAATCTAATGATCTTTTTAAACAAGTATGAAAAATGATGCAACGATCGCCCAAAACAAGACTAGAAGCTGAATACCCGGTGAAGGGCTCTGAACTCCTTCCTCGTGATTCCTCTAGATAAGAGTTTGAGGTGCGTATTGCAATCTTGTTGTATGAGTATTGATCGACAAATTAGCAAGGAATGAAAAGGATGCAATGATGAAGTGCACACAAGATATAACACAAGTTAGAAATAAAGAGCAATATCACAAGCTAGAATTGAAGAGCAATAAAGGATAGCAAAGAATAGAAATCAATCGCAAACACAATGGGTTTGTTTCGAGGTTCGAGCCACCGCTCTACGTCCCCGCCTTCACCACCATGAAGGGTTTCCACTATATCCACCGAGGAACGATTACAAGGTCTACCGAAGACCGGAGTACCGAACTCCACCAGTTACAATCCTCTACCAAAGAGGGATCTCACACAAGAAGAACAAGTAACCAAGTGATCAACAAGGGATCACAAAACTTCTCTTTACAACTTCCTTATAGAATGAGGAGGATATTTTGGCTCAAGAAGTGTAGTGAGAAAACAAGATCAGTTGTAATGAAAAATTTCTTTGAAACACAACTGAAAACAGTAGCCAAGAATGCACAAAAAGAAATTGAGAGCTTTAAAAACTTTTCTTTCTTTTGAAAACTTGAAAAACTAGGTATATTTCTTGAATTTTACAAGAGCCCAATCCCCACTATTTATAGGGATTAGAGGAGATCAAAATATGATTAGGACTAGGTTATTAGGTCAGAAAATAGCTGCCAAAATTTCAGAATTAGCTTACACAAAAATCTCCAACGAATCCCAATACAAAATCTCAGAAAACTAACCATTGGCGGCTTGAGACGGCTGTCGGTCGACCGGCAGTCCAATTGGCAACTAGCCGTTGGACACGGTTGACCGGTCGGTCAACCGGACGCCAAAAGGAAATTTTTGTTATGAACTGTCGGTCGACCGATTGGTCGACCGACAGGAAACAGAGAGCAAAGTGGTGCCAGTCGGTCGACCGGTCGGTCGACCGACAGATGTGCACAAAACATGCACGCCCTGGTCTCATGGCTCGATCGACCGGCTCGATCGACCGGCCAGGCCTAGAATACACCGGTCGACCGGCCCGGTCGACCGGCTCGGTCGACTGTCAGGCCTGAAACAGATAAAATTATAGGATTTTTTCTGAACATTGAAAATTTTTCAAATTAATTTTGTAGGGATATATGGCTAAGTATCTACTGAAAAGGTAGGTATATATGATATAAACAAGATATAAAATTTATAAAAATTTGAGTCAGTATAGAAATCAAAGCATGAACTTAAAACAAAAGCCAAAAATAAAAACCGTATTTTGAAAAAGTGTGTGTGTGTTCTTGAGCCAACTTACCACAACCTCAAACTTTAACAAATTAAGTCTTACATAGGTTCTTGGTGACTACAAAATCTTCAAGTGAGCTCCTCCATATGTGATCTTAAAAATCTTGTATCTTGAACCCGAAATGAACCAACTTGAGTCAAAACGATCTTCCTTTAGGGAAGAGCACACCATGAATCTTTAGAACCCTGAAACACACTTAAACACTAAAAATGATTAACAAATAACTATATATGTTTTGTAATCATCAAAACTCAAAAACCGGTTGATTGTAACCTTGGGCCAACAGCTCATGTCTACTATCAATCATGTTATCATTGTCAACGATTAGGGAAGATTGCACGCCGGAATGAAATGCCGTTAAATCCGATCTTAGTTGTCAAAATCTTCGATGTTTGGGGCATTGATTTCATGGGTCCCTTTCCAATATCCCATGGATACCAATATATCCTTGTAGCAGTTGACTATGTCTCTAAATGGTTAGAGGCGGTAGCATGTAAAACCAATGAACTCAAGTTGTGGTAAACTTCTTGAAAGAGAATGTATTCTCATATTTTGGCTTTCCTCATGCAATCATCATCGATGGTGGAAAACATTTCTGCAATCGTACATTTGAAGCCTTAATGAGAAAATATTGCATCAACCATAGAGTAGCCACCCCTTACCATCCACAGACTAGTGGCCAAGTGGAAGTTTCCAATCGAGCCATTAAGGCCATTCTAGAGAAAACTGTGAACACCACTAAAAAAAGATTGGTCTCTTCGCCTGACTGATGCCTTATGGGCATATAGAACTGCATTCAAAACTTCTATTGGAATGTCTCCATATAGGTTAGTTTATGGGAAGGCTTGCCATCTTCCTGTGAAGTTAGAACATAAAGCAACTGGGCAATCAAACACCTAAATTTTGATCTAGACAAGGCAAGAGAGTCTAGGAAAATTTAACTGGATGAGCTTGAAGAGATAAAAAATGATGCATATAACTATTCAAAACAGTACAAGGATCGTATGAAGATTACGCATGATAGGATCATAACTCGGAAGGAATTTCACCCAGGACAAAAAGTCTTACTGTACAATTCCGTCTACATCTCTTTCTAGGAAAACTGAAATCCCGTTAGACTGGTCCATAGATAGTTCATAAAGTACACCCACATGGAGCAGTTGAGGTCCACAATACCACAGATGGTACCAGTTTGCAAGTAAATGACCATCGTTTAAAATCATACCGTGAGTATCTGAGCCCAGAAGTGGAGGAAATCCTTCTAGAAGATCCTGTTTATTAGGATTGATCTCTATATATATATAAGAATCCATTTATGTATTATAGCTTTTATATTTTTTCTCTTAACTAGACAATGATGGATGACATCCACTTGTCTTCATCGGGTACTATCTACCCTTCACATTCTTACATTTGTAGCATGCTATGCATTCATTCATACATTGAGGACAATGCATGAGATAAGTGTGGGAGAGGGCTAACATAGGTTTTCTTTTAGTTTTTCTAAAAAAAAGAATAATAAATAAAAATATTAAAAAATAAAAAAGATTAAAAAACATTTTCTTTGTTACAAAAAAAACTTGTTGAAAAGGAAAATAATACTTTGACTTATTTTTGTAAGAAATTAAGTTAATTTTAAGGAATAAGCGAATCATAATTAGGATTTCTTATACTTGGTTGAAATAAGAATATTTGTTTAATTTCTAGGGATAGGAAGAAAAAATTGAAAATGTAATCCAGTCTTGATTTTTACCTTGATAAAATATGCATCTTTTGTATACTTACATACTTAGTGTTCAAAAATAAAGATTCTTATACCTTAAAAAAAAAGAAGAAAAAAAAGAGAGAGAAGAATATATATATATATATATATATATATATATATATATATATATATATATATATATATATATATATATATATATATATATATATATATATATATTATATAGAATAAAATCCTCTGATTAAGCTGAATTTTTATGCCTCATAAAGCATGATTATTCACGCCTAAAAGAGGTTCATATCGCTAAATAAATCCTTAGATTTGTAGCCTTATTTTCTCGAGTCCTATGTCCTTGGGGTGTTTTCTCATCCGGTTTCCTAAAACCGTCTGGTTTGAGAGTTACCGACTAAGGCTCATTACATGAGAAAATTAGAAAGCCTGAGAAAGCTGAGGAATATTACAACCAGTATATGCACAAAAAAGGCATAAGAGCTAGAGTTGAAGGACCCTTAGTCAAAATATTTACGCTCACAAAATGCATATGACTTAGGGTAAAATAATAGACTAGATGAGAATATAATTTTATTCCTAACCTTAATTGATAACAAATATTTGAATAGAGTCTAAGTCTAGGGATGAATAATTCGATACTCTTATAACTTACAAGTTGCTTAATACTTATAAAAACACTTCAAATATTTCTCTTCTTTTCAAAATATATTTTCAAAAATCTAACAAATTTTTTTCTTTATGGATTTTGTGGGTGTAATCCACTGAAAACCCTTAGGAGACTACAACTCCTCTTCTAGGGGTAACCTAGAGGTTCAAAGGCTTATTGCACATACTAAGGGCAATCGCGTGACCTGCAAAGGTGGTCCAATAAGAACCTTAGGTTAGTTTTGTTTTGCTCGAGGACGAGCAAAAGATAAGTGTGGGGGTGTGTTTGGACACATATACTGCATAAACATTATTACATTTCTACATATATTCTATAATAAATCATTATAAAAACACTTGTCTTAATGTCCTAATCCTTATAGGATGATAAAGAGAAGATAAACATGAATCCTATCCAAATAAACCCAAAAGTTCAAATCAAATAGAGATCGACTCAAATTCAGAGAATCTTTAGTCTATCTTATCTGAGGATTGGATTTATCAGATAAGATAATACTATAAAAATTCAAAGAAAAAATGAATTTTTGAAAACCCTATTGGGTTTGCTGAGGATAAATGGATAAAGAGAAGATTAACAGATGAGATGAAGCAATTTGGTTCAGATTCAGACTGGATATGGTTTAGCATTTTAATCATAACTTTTGCTACTGAATCTAAAATCTGATGATTCAAGATGATCCAGAAAGATGATTTAAAGGGCTACAATCTTATGTTGATCACTATTTCGAATTCTATCATCTGATAAGTAATATTCAGCAATCAACATGCCAATAAGTTGTAGATCAGAATTCTGGATAAATCAAATTAAGTTTGGAGATAAGGGAAAGATTAAAATTCAAAAATAGCCAACTTTTTCTATCTCTCTACGCTCTCCCTTATCACTATTTTTCTATAAATACCTGTATTCATTGAGAGAGAGAGAGTACACTAGAGAGCTGAAAAGTTAGAAAAAGAGAGTTCTTAGAGTTGTAATGTGAGATTGGAGAGGATCAAGGGCTTTGTATTTAGTGGTTATTGAATAAAATTTAGAATTCTTCTTCACGATCTTTCAGCATTCAGTCTAAGTCTTTCTTTAATTTTCTCTTTATTTTTTATAATATTTTTTTCTTGCATATTTGATTCCATGAAGTCATCACTAATCTTATGCATATTATTCTCTTTTCTTTTATTAGCTTCTTTTGTTTTCCGTATCGTGTGGAGGAGGGAGACATCAAGGAGACGTTAAGAAATAAGTTCACCAGTTCATCTTCCTCTTCCCTTCGTACTAATCTCTTAGTTTTTTTTTTACCTTGGTTATTCAAATCTTCGCAAAAAGGTTAGTATTTCTTTCTTTTTTTGCTTTCTTCAAAATTTTATTTTGCTTTTACTTTATTCATATTTTTATTTTGCTTTTGCTTTCTTCTACAAGATCTTTATTTATTTTTTTTTTAAAAACAAATTTTCAACCTTCATCCAAGGATTTCTCAACTAGAGTAAGATAAAAGTGAGATTTTTAATAGCTAAAATTTCAAGAACAAGTCTCTGTAGATTCGATCCTATACTTACCACTACACACTTTGTTAAAAAGATTCTAGAAGTTTAGGTTTCATAACTTGTACGTGATTCAACAATGATGGAGTTTTTTATGAACTTCGAAATGCGAACAATGTGCATATTGTTATACAGGAGGAAGGGGCCGAGTGAGAGCCGGTAAGATGGGAAAGATGGTATTGCATTGCTATATATGTTTATATGTTATGCATACCACATTAAAGGGGAAGGAGTCGGGTGGGAGCCATTAAGAGGGGGAAAATGGTGATAAGTTGCTTGTATATATGTTATGCATACCACATTATGAAAGAAGGGGCCAGGAAAGAGCCGGCAGGAGGGAGAAGACGGTGACACGTGGATACACACACACATACAAGTTTTTTTTGTATGCCACACAACGAAAGAAGGGGCCGGACAGAAGCCGGTAGGGGGAAAGATGGTGAACCTTGTTTTACCTTGGTATTTGAGTGTGATTTATATTAAGTACGACATTTTTGATCATGATGATTTAGTACTATGCAACTTAAGTGTATGGCACACCAAAGCTAAGAAGTTTAAGAACTTGTCAGCGCGATAGAAGAATTGTGAATACAAGAACGTAAAAAGGGCATACACTTAGGATAAAATCTTAAATATATACATAGAAATAATTAAGAAATAAGTTAAAATAGTACTCATGGTAGTTGACATATCTCATAAGTTCTAGGAGCCCTTTAGGTGAATTAGAGAAAAAGGGGAGGGGATTCCAAGGGTAGAATGAAAATCCATTTATATGTAACTCTTGTAATAGCATTTTAGAGATAGTTAAAGATAAAGTCTTGACTTCAAACCTTATAGTAATTTACTCACTGAGCTGTTGAGCTCACATCATTTAATTAAAAATATTTCAGGTTTGGACAAGGGTAAGGGATCGACCTAGACACTAGTGAACTCAGTGTTGGGGATAGAGGACATCTTGTGATTTGCTTGCTCTAATTTACTTGATCTTTTCCTTGCTTTTGAGAAAACTCTACTTATCATGTATATATGGATGGAACATGTTTTATGTAACTTGTACATGGTGATGTTCTTGAGATTTTGGAAATTTTGGGCATGTAATATTTTGGATTGAAGTAAAGTTGTTTAACTATATGGTGATTGTGGGATTTTTGTTGAATATGTGTAAGTAGGCCTTGTTGGCCGAAATCATTGCATGGTGTATAAGTAGGTCGTGTGGGTGAAAATCATTGTATGGTGTATAAGTAGGCCGTTGTGAGCCAAAATTTACTATAGTTGTATATGTCAGACTCATATTTTTATGGGAGGTGTTGCTGAAATTTTTGAGAATAAGGAAATTTTTATGAAATTGAGAATTTTTAGATTAATCTTAGAGTTAGAATATGGGACCATTACAATTGGTATCAGAGCCATGGTTTAAGTATAAGGGTAGCCTAGATAGGTGTAGTGAGTCAGGATTCATGTATAATTGTGTATAAATTGTATGCATGATTATGTCACTGTCGTGGGTAGTCTAGAGGGGTAGTGAGTCCTTACGTATATGATTAGCCCTGAATTTTAGGATATTTAATTGTTCTCTTATGTTCAAATTTAAGTATCTCTATATACCCTACTTCGAATGGATCCTGTCGAGGGTGCGGGCCCTTTGTATAGATTTTCAGTGGCATGAGACACCAGAATAGGAGATAACTAAAATATCAAGCAAGTCAGAGTTAATTCAGAAGGCAAAAATATTCAGGTGCAATAAAATACCAGGGAGGTAGAAACTGGGAGGATTAAGTATAATGAAGAATTGCAATTTTCATATATGCTACTTTTTTGTTTCAAGGTTTGGAGAAAGTGGCCTGATATGAATCTTTTACTTCTCCAAATGGGAGATTTTGATATGCCAGGACTATCATCGGGAACTTAGGATCAGAGAGCTTGAGTTGATAGCGGATAGCATGGACTAGGGTTATGAGTCAGATGAGACTAATCCAAAGATCTTTTTCGCTAGCCCCGTGGATAGTGATAACATTATAGGTTAGATGGATTATAAGGAGGTGGATGCCATGAGTGATGTTGAAAGTGTTGTGGGAAATATGGTAGTTATTGAAGCCCAGGAAGACAAACCCGATGAAGAAGTAGAGCCCAAAGGGGGATGTACTTAGGAGATATTTGGTGGGATTCCAGCTGCTCTCAAAAGTTAGCCCAAGGTTACAATCACCGGTTTATGGTTTTGATGATAACAAAATGTATGTGGTTATTTAGAACTAAGCAAGTTCAAGCGTTTAAGTATATTTCAGTGTTCTAACGGATATAAAGAGTTTTCTTCCTCTACAAGAAAGGTGTTGAAGAATCAAGGGTATTCAAGTACGGGATTGAAGCTCAAAGCACTCGACGTAACTAATGGAGAAGTCCGCTTGAATATTCTTGTAATCACCTAGAGCCTTGTAAGAAAATAGTTTATTAAAGTGTAAAATATAGTTGTAATGCTCAAGAAGTAACACACACAAAAATACACGATTTCAAAAATACAAGTTTTAATAGTATTAGTATTTTGCATGTTTGGTTTTGATACATGTCTCACAATTTTTTTTAAATTTTATATCAAGTTTAGAACATGTATTTCATTATCTATACATTGCTATAGTACTTATAAACTAATACAAAATATTTTTAAAATAATTTGAAACTCAAAATTTTTAAGAAAAACTATCTCAGGCCAAGTCAGTCGACCGTATGATCGACAGGTGCCTCAACAGGCCAAAACGGTCGACCGGGTCTTTGGCCAAGGGGACGTGCATGTTTGTGTACGTTGTCGACCGGTCGACCGCTAACCCTTGTGGTCGACCTGGAGTCGACTGACTGAGAGACCCTTACTCTCAATTTGGGGCCAGAACCCATTTTGTTTTTCTTTTTTGAACGAGCAGTCAACTGCGACACGACTGGAGCCAACGTCGCTTTTCTGGAATGAGTTGTTGGTTGATCGGTCGGTCGACCAACAGCCTACCAGATGTGCATAATGGCTAGTTTTTGAATCTATTTTATTTTTAGTGAATTGCAACGGGCATTTTTGGTTGCTATGTGTCTAAACACACCCCAAATAACCTGGTATGATTAATAAATGATATTTATCTATGCCTATATATATGGGTCATTGGTTTTGGTTTTTACAACACGAGTTTACAAGTTTTTATATTTACTCAAGTTTGTTTTAAAAGAGAAAAGTTTTTCTAGCTTCCAATCTTCAAAGTTCTATATTTTCAAAGCTATTTTTAGTTGATTTTAAAACTCTTTAATTCTTTCTAACTAAATTTCTTCTCTCACTTAACTTCTTGAGCTACACTTCATATCTGCTCTATAGAAAGTTGTAAGAGAGAGTGTTTGTGATCTTATTGGATCGCCAAGAGCTTTGTAATCTCAATTGGATTTGTGCTACCTCTTGTGTAGAGGGTTGAGTTAGTGAAGTTTGTGTACTCTGGTCTTATGTAGACCAACTTGTAATTTCTTTTGTAAGGTCCCTTTTGAAAGATCCCTTAGAGAATAGTGAATTCCTTCATAGTGGTAAAGGCGGGGATGTAGAGCAGTGGCTCGAACCTCGGAACAAATCCTTTGTGTTTGCGTTTGCTTGTGTCATGCTCTCTATTGCTTATTACTTTTTATACTTGTGTGGTTGTTCATCTTACTTACCATTATTGCTTTCATTTCATCCATCACTTTCATTATCGGTCTATACTCATCTCAATAAGGAGGCAATTGAGCACCTCAACTCATAATTTAGAGGAATCAAACAGGAAAAGTTCTAGAGCTCTTCATGGGGAATTCGACTTCAATTCTTATTTTGAGTGACCGTTTAAATATTCATCATAAGTAGTTTTTAAATTACATTTGATTAGAAAACCACCTATTCACCCCCCCTTTAGGTGTATTTCAATTGGTATCAGAGCCTTGGTCTCTAGATTTTGGTTTAACCACCTTAGAGAGATCCTATTTTCTAATCACTTCATTCACAATTTTTTTTTCATCCAATATAGTAAAAATGGCCGAAGGTGTTAAAACCCCTCCCAAGTTTGATGGTCTTAACTTTCCCATTTGAAAGATTAAGATGACCGTATTTTTGTAATCCTTAGAAAGCCGGGTTACAAAAGTGATGAATAAACCCTTTAGTATACCCATTGGTGATGAGGACACTTGTGTTGGTCCCGAGATGATGCCAAATGCGGAACTTTCTCTGTTGGCACTTATGGATCTAAACTACAAAGTCAACACAAATACTAAACAAAGAAGGATTAAGTTAAACAAATAAATATACTTGCAAAAAGAAAATCAAATCTCAGAAAAGTTTAGACAAACGCAAACACGAGAGATTTATCCTGGTTCGGTCCTCGTGACCTACATCCAGTCCCCAAGCCACCCGCTTGAGATTTTCCTTTATCCTTGATTTTGTACACCCAAAATCACAACCATGCACACCACTTGACAAATCCCCTTTGCCAAATGTGTACACCTTCTCTTGCACCAAGAGAACACCTTCTCTTCTACCAAGAGAACAAACTTCACCTTGTACAACTACTTCTACACCAAGAAGACACCCGTGTACAATGATTGCTTTGAGTATTACAACACTTTCCTATAAGCCTTGGTATTGTGTATGAACGTGGACAAGGTCTAGTATATGAGAAACTTCAGAGAACTTCACTAGAGAATCAGAATTTGGTGAAGAACTGAAGTGGGAACAGTTTTCAAGATTGACAGAATTTTGTGGTTGAAAACTGAAGATTAGGATTGGTTTTTGGCCTTTAGAATAACAACCCTATATATAGCTGCACTCTAGGGTTAGTTAGGGTAGTTATAGGTGCAATTCAAATGTTTGAAACGTTAAAAAACGTTGCACAAAAGACCAGATAACAAAAACTGTCCAACAGTCAGAAACTGCCTATAGTCGACTTGCCATTTGAGTTAGTCGACTATACTAGGCAATTTTCCAAAGGTTAGTCGACTAGGTTTGGGTATAAGTCGACTATGTCATGAATAGTTCGAGTGACAGGTTTCTGGTTAACTGAATCAAGTCGACTGCAACTAACATCTAAGTCGACTGGACAAGTGATTAGTCGACTAGGGGCATAGGATTAGTCGACTACAAAGTCTATTAGTCGACTAGGTTTGTTTGTCAAGTCGACTAATGGACAAACAGAGAGTTGGGTTTCTTTGGACACATGACTAGTCGACTAGGGAGTTTGAGTTAGTCGACTACCAAGTGGATTAGTCGACTATAAGGAGTTATAAGTCGACTATATAGACATGATATGTGTGTGTGCATCAAGGCTTTTGACATGCTATTATACTATTACAAAACACATCATATCACCTCTCTTTGGGACATCTTGATCATGAAAAACTCTTGATTCGTCGTGTGTTAGAGCTCCAAATGAAATGTTTCACAAAAATCTTCATCAAAACAAGTTCCAACATTCTCCCCCTTTTTGATGATGACGCTTTGTGTGCACAAGTGCTCCCCCTGCAGAAAATATGTTATATTTTCCTCCCCCTGCAGAAATGGGTTATAACAGATAGAGAAATACTTTGTTCTCTCCCTGCAACAAATATATCATTAAATATATATATATATGAAGTATTGTTCTTGACTTCTTATATGGTACCTGAAAGATAAACGTTAGATGGTACCAATCATAAGAGTAAAACATTTAACCTTTAGGAGACAAACCCAATTAGAATTTGGTTTCCACCTGTTAGTATACACATAATTGCATGAATTACATATATCATGAATGTATGATGCAATATAGGTATTTTTATCATGAATACTTAAATTCTTAGGAATCCATATAAACTTATTTTTCTTAGATTTTCTTTTTACAAAAGAATCATATGGATTACAACAATATGAAGATTTTTCAATATATCCAATACCATAATTATTATGTGACAACTTCTGAAAAGATAATAAATCATTCAATTTTTCTTTTCCTTGATTGAACTTAGTCACATTTTTCAACATATCTTCATATTTCTTTTTGAAAACTGAAATATCTTTATCTAAAATAGAAATCCTTTTATTCAAAGACTCAGTTTCCTTTTAAGAAAAATGTTTTCTTTTATAAACTTCTCATTATCACTTTTCAAAGATGATATGACTTTTTCAAGCTCATCTTGTTGAGAATTTATAGAAGATACTTGTAAAGCATAACATGAATTTTCCTTTAAAAATTTTTCATTTTCTTTTGATAAAACTTTATTTTTCAGTTTTTCATGCTTTAGATCATTAAACAATTCATGAAATGCATCAGAAAGTTCAGTAAATGATACCTCATCATCTTCTATGGCCATGTAACATAAGTTGACACGTTCAGTGGATTCTTCTTCGTCAGAAGATGAGGAATCACTGTTCTCCCATGAGGCTTCATAGTCTTTCACCTTTCTGAACTTTTTGCTCTTGTATTTACCTTTATTTTTGAGCAATGGGCAATCCATCTTCATATGACCTGGTTTATTGCAATTAAAGCATTTGAATTTACCTTGCTTTAGGAATCTCCTGAATTTCTTTGAAAGCATTGCCATATCCTCTTCATCTTCATTTGAATCGTCCGTGTCGGAGGATGCATGGAAGGCAAGTTCTTTCTTCTTTGAGTGGTGTTGTCGTTCATCCTTCTTTCTTTCTTCAATTGCACTTCATATGCCATTAGATTACCGATTAGGTTTTCTAATGTCATAGTTGAGAGATCATTCGCCTCTTCAATTGCGGTTGTCTTCTTCTCCCATTCTGGTGTGAGTGTACGAAGGATCTTGCGAACTTTTTCAACTTGGGTGTAGTCCTTTCCAAGGGATGTTAAGGAATTGGTAACATCGGTGAATCTTGTAACCATTTCAGATATGGTTTCATTCTCCTTCATTTTGAATAATTCAAACCTGTGGACAAGAACAGATATTTTAGATTCCTTAACTTTATTTGTGCCTTCGTGTGTTACCTGAAGAGTATGCCATATTTGATGTGCAGAAGTGGCTGTTGACACTCTGTTGAACTCTTCTTTGGTTAATGCACAGAACAAGGCATTCATCGCTTTGGCGTCAAGGTTCACATTCTTCTTTTGATCATCACTCCAAGCGCTGTAGTTGGTTGTTGGTTTGGTGTACGATACTTCAACGATGTTCCAAAGTTCGTAGTTGAGCGATTGCAAGTAGATCTTCATTCTACACTTCCAATAGTTATAGTTGGATCCGTCAAATAGAGGTGGACGTTGTATAGAATGTCCCTCTTTGAATTGTGACGAAGGGAACTCCGTTGCCATCCTTGCTTGTTGTTGACTAGGTATGCAGGGCTTGTATGCCGAATGTGAGACCTACTCTGATACCAATTGTAGGACCTCGCTCTGATACCAATTGTTGGTCCCGAGATGATGCCAAATGCGGAACTTTCTCTGTTGTCACTTATGGATCTAAACTACAAAGTCAACACAAATACTAAACAAAGAAGGATTAAGTTAAACAAATAAATATACTTGCAAAAAGAAATCAAATCTCAGAAAAGTTTAGACAAACGCAAACACGAGAGATTTATCCTGGTTCGGTCCTCGTGACCTACATCCAGTCCCCAAACCGCCTGCTTGAGATTTTCCTTTATCCTTAATTTTGTACACCCAAAATCACAACCATGCACACTACTTGACAAATCCCCTTTGCCAAATGTGTACACCTTCTCTTCCACCAAGAGAACACCTTCTCTTCCACCAAGAGAACAAACTTCACCTTGTACAACTGCTTCTACACCAAGAAGACACCCGTGTACAATGATTGCTTTGAGTATTACAACACTTTCCTATAAGCCTTGGTATTGTGTATGAACGTGGACAAGGTCTAGTATAGGAGAAACTTCAGAGAACTTCACTGGAGAATCAGAATTTGGTGAAGAACTGAAGTGGGAACAGTTTTCAGGATTGACAAAATTTTGTGGTTGAAAACTGAAGATTAGGATTGGTATTTGGCCTTTAGAATAACAACCCTATATATAGCTGCACTCTAGGGTTAGTTAGGGTAGTTATAGGTGCAATTCAAATGTTTGAAATGCTGGAAAACGTTGCACAAAAGACCAGATAACAGAAACTGTCTAACAGTCAGAAACTTCCTATAGTCGACTTGCCATTTGAGTTAGTCGACTATACTAGGCAATTTTCCAAAGGTTAGTCGACTAGGTTTGGGTATAAGTAGACTAGGTCATGAATAGTTCGAGTGACAGATTTCTGGTTAACTGAATCAAGTCGACTGCAACTAACATCTAAGTCGACTGGATCAGTGATTAGTCGACTAGGGGCATAGGATTAGTCGACTACAAAGTCTATTAGTCGACTAGGTTTGTCTGTCAAGTCGACTAATGGACAAACAGAGAGTTGGGTTTCTTTGGACACATGACTAGTCGACTAGGGAGTTTGAGTTAGTCGACTACCAAGTGGATTAGTCGACTATAAGGAGTTATAAGTCGACTATATAGACATGATATGTGTGTGTGCATCAAGGATTTTGACATGCTATTATACTATTACAAAACACATCATATCAACTCTCTTTGGGACATCTTGATCATGAAGAACTCTTGATTCGTCGTGTGTTAGAGCTCCAAATGAAATGCTTCACAAAAGTCTTCATTAAAACAAGTTCCAACAACTTGGTCCAACATCGCTATCAAGGAATTGATGCAGATGCTAAGGCACACTATGCCTTTCTTCAAGCTTTGAACGATGATGATATAGCTAGGAGAAGGCAAGAGAAGAGATGGCGCCACAAAAGAAGAAGATATCGCCTTCAATTCCACTCCCACCATCTCCGATGATGATGATGAAGAAGAGGATGATGAGGAACTCTCCCTTCCAGTGAAACATGTAAGGAGTATGTACAACGAGGCCAATTTTAACAATAGAAGATGATGGTAAGGGAAAGAAGAAAGGAAGATCATATGCTTCAATTGCCGAAAGCCGGGCCACATGGTTATAGATTATCTGGAGACCAAAAGTAAGCCATCAACCTCCAATAAGCCCTACAAAAAGAAGGCTCTTAAAGTCACTTAGGACTCGGAGAGTGAAACCGATGAAGAAGTGGTTACGGCACATGTATGTTTCATGGCTAATGATAACACACCTATGGTAACATCCGAACCCTTGATGATTGTGAATTAACAATAGATGAATTGTGTGACGTTTTTGAAGAGTTGTCTAACAACTATGATTCCTTAAAAAGAAGTATTCAAAAATGAAAAAGGAAAACAAAACTCTTCAAAATAAAATTATTACTTTTTCTAAAGAAAAAGATGAATTATCTTCCACACTCATATCCACACAAAAAGATTTTGATGCATATAAAATTTCATGTAAAGCAAAATTTTCATTAATTGATAAAAATGAGATTTCTATTTTAAAAGATAAAATTAACTCATTAGGAGATGTGTTAAAGAAATGTGAGTTTGATAAAGCTAGACTGGAGGCAATGTTTATAAAAAATACACTCCAAAAAAATATCTTCATGCTATACATGCTCATCATACTACACATACTCACACTACTAAATCACAACATACTCATACACATTATGCTACACATTCTACACACACCAAGCATGCTCATACTCCACACACACATCATGCTTTTATATATGGTAGAGTTTATTCATGCACTTATTGTGGCTGAAAGAGTCACTTAGCCAAGTTTTATTTTGATAGGATAAATGCTTCTAATGACCATGTTTGGGTTCGAAAAGCTAACACTATAGGACCCAAGAAAATTTGGGTACCAAAATCAATCAATTTGTTACTTGATGTAGGTACACACCAAGGCTCCAAGACGTAGGGAGCGGTCGTATCTTAAAAGCGGTTGCTCAAGGCATATGACTTGAGATATCAATAATTTTGCAACCCTATCAAAGTACCATGAAGGTGGCACCGTCACCTTCAGAGATGATTCCAAGGGGCAAGATTATCAGTATATGTATAAAATTGGCTCTTATCCTTTTATTAAAAATGTTGTTTTAGTTGACGGTCTCAAGCATAACCTCTTGAGTATAAGTCAACTTTGTGATAGAGGTTTTAATGTGGTTTTTGATGATTTATCTTGCAATATTTTAAATAGACAAACTAATGCATGTGTTCTTTCCAGTTTTTGTGAAACTAAAGTTTACATGATTGATATGTCTAATTTACATTGTAATGCTACACGTTTAAATGCTTTTAATGAAGATTCTTGGTTATGGTATAAGAGACTAGGCCATGTTTTATTTGACCATCTATGTAGAATTAACACTAAGAAAGTAATGAAAGGTATCCTTATTTGAAATTTAAAAAGGACTGCATATGCGATGCATGCCAACTTGAAAAACAAACCAAGTCATCTTTTAAAACAATCAAGGATATCATGACATCAAGACCTTTAGAGTTAATTCACATGAATTTGTTTGGTCCAACAAAAATGAAAAGTCTAAGTGATGTTTTGGTTAATGATTTTTCTCATTTTACATGGTTTTCTTTTTAAAACATAAAGAACAAGTTTTTTCACATTTTCAAGTATTTAGAAAAAGAGTTAAAAAAAGGATAAGATTTTTTGATTTTACGCATACGAAGTGATAGAGGTGGTAAATTCATTAACTATTCCTTTATCCCTTATTGTGAAGAAAATGGAATCACACATGAACTATCTTATCCTAGAACTCCAACAAAAATGGAATCGTTGAAAGGAAGAATCATACTCTTCAAGAAATGGCTAGGACTATGAAAAATGAATACTAATTCCCTCAAAATTTATGGGCCGAGGCCATAAACAGATTATGTTACATCTCAGCTAGAATTTATTTTTGTAAAAATACTTTCAAAACTTCTTTTGAAATCTACTATTTGAGAAAACCTAATATTTCATATTTCAAAGTTTTTCGTTGTAAATGCTTTGTTTTAAACACTAAAGATAATTTAGGTAAATTTGATACTAAATTCTATGAAGTCTGATTGATGTTTTACCTGCACACAAAAATATAGAATTTTAGAACTTAAGAATAAAATGTGCAAGTACTCATTACTACTGCTATAGCTAGTGGCTATGCGGGTCGTGATCCACAAGGAGGGACTAGTGATGGAAGCTTTTAAGTAAGTTCTCTTTATGTTACAAAAAATGGTTAAAGTTCTTCTTTTATTCTTTAAAAGAAAAGAGAAAAATAAGTTATAGTTACGTTAAGAAGAAAGTGATTGATTGAGAAGATGGAGAAAATAGAAAATGGGTTTTATATAAAGAAATTAAAAAGAGTGATAAAATAGTTAAGAGATTATGGTGTAGGTGATTAAATTAAAAGTTAAACGAAAAGAAAGAAAAAGTTAAAAGAAATACTTACCCCCTCTGGCCAAATACTTACCTTGAATCTGTTGCGACGATGTTACCTTGAAGTGGAGGCAATAAGCGCATAGTCCATAAGAGTTGATTTCCTTCTCTACCTTATTATATCATCAAGACGATACAAGTATGAAATGATACAAATTGAGACTAAAATCCATCGTCATGAGCCATCGATGACACTCGCAAAAGAAAGGCTCTTTCGATGCTATAAGACTTACGTGGATTGCACTAGGTACCAAAAAGGAGAGAAGTAGAAAAGAAGAAGAAGAATACAAAAAATAAATAAGAATATAAAAATGTAACTATAGATTCAATGTTGTAACAATAAGAGAAAATAAAAATAACTTACACCGGTGTCACTCTCAGCACAAGTTTCACTCTCATTCTCCTATGAAATTCTGATCTCCTCTGAATTACATAAATGAAAACTGAAAATTACATAAAAAGAAAAACAGAAACCTACACTAACAAGAATGAAAAACTAGCCTAGAATCTATCTTTGCATGGTCGCTCCCTGTGGTCTCTGAAAAAACAGTATTTATAAGTAAAACCCAATGGGGAGGAGCGTATGAAGATAGGGGGAGCAAACACTCCCCCAACTTCTCTAACAAAGCCGCGAAAATGTGGCCTCTGCGGCTTGGGTGTGGCCAGGTGGCCACACCCGGGGGCTACAGCTCCTAGATTTAACGATTTTCTTTTATCTCGTTCTGGACCTAGCCATACCCGGGGGGTACAGCTCCTGGATTTGACGATTTTCTTTTATCTCGTTCTAGATTTCCCATTTCAACTCCTGGATTTGACGAAACTGCCTGATCTTTGGCTTTACAAATTAATTTTGTAAAGATTTGTTCTAACCGATGTTCAACTGATTTTATCTTCTCTGATCTGCCTTGATCTGCCCTGATCTTCTAATTTTGAATTAATTCTGAATTAAATTAAAATTTTGATGGGCTTTTGGGCTTGTTTCTCTTTCCTTTCCTTTAGCAATGGGCCTGCATATAATTAAATAATAATTAGGATTAAAAGTAGAGTTTATTATATAATAAGTATGAGAATGTGACAATGAATGTGCAATATCAGCAACCGATCACACCCTATACCTATCTTTTGCTCGTCCTCGAGCAAAACAACAAAACTAAACCAAAAATTATTAGATCACTTTTGTAGGTCACGCGATTACACTGAGTATGTGTAACAAGCCATTAAACCTCTAGGTTTCCCCTAGAGGACGAGTTTTGTCTCATGAAATTTTCAGTGGATTGCACCTATAAAATCCATAAAGAAAGAGAAAAATGTTAGTATTTTGAAAACACATTTTGAAAGAGAAAAATATTTGAAATATTATTGTGAGAATTAAGTAATCTATAAGTTATAGAAAAAACTGAATTTTTCATTCCTAAACTAAGTCTCTATTAAAAAAATTTTTATCAATCAAAGTAAGGAGTCAAATTGTACTCTTCATCTAGTCTATTACTTTACCTAAGTCATATGCACCGTCGTGATCGTGAAATTTTGACTAAAGGTTCTTTAACTCTAACTCTTATGCCTTATTTATTTATTTATTTATTTATTTATCTATGGAGGTAATATACCTTAGTTCTATGAGGCTTTCTAATCTACCCATGTAACGAGCCTTTAATCGGTAACTCCCAAATCAAACGGTCTTAAGGCACCGGGTGAGAAGACGCCTCAAGGACTTAAGGACTCGAGTAAACAAGGCCACAAAACTAAGGATTTTATTATATGAACCGTCTTTAGGCGTAAATACTTATGCTTTATAAGGCACAAATACAAGTTTAATAAGAGGATATATATATATTCCTTTTTATTTTTCTTTTTTTTTTAATAAGGAATAAGAATCTTTGTTTTTGAACCCTAAATGTGTAAGTGTATAAAGCATGCATATATTATCAAGGTAAAGATTAAGACTAAATTGCTTTTATAGATTTTCTTTCTAACCTTAGAAATCAAACAAACAATCTTATTTTGATCAAGTATAAGAAATCCTAATTATGATTCTCCTATTTCTTAAAATTGACTTAATTTCTTACAAAAGATATGTCAAAATATTGTTTCTATTTTCAAACAGTTTTAAAAGTAAAGAAAATGTTAAAAAAATTTAATAATAAAAAGAAAACCTAAGTTATGTGAGAACCCTCCCCCACACCTATCTCATACATTGTCCTCAATGTATGAATTAATGCATAGATGCATGAAAAAAAAAAGAAAGGGAAGGAAAATATTACCTTAAGGTGGTGGTTCCGGTGGTGGTCTGATTGTTCCACGAAATGCGGCCCAATCTAATTTGTATGGAGTTTAGAGAAACCTATAAGAAACCTCTTTAATATAACCCACTAAAATAATATACATATGAGTGATTTTTATTAAGAATTTTACCCCATCTAATTTTCAAAATTTTAAACTAATTTTAGAGTCATTATTATCAACACCTCTGTCCCAAACTGGAGTATGAAAAGATGGAATGATTGATCTGAAATTAGGAAGGGCATGAACTACAATTGACTCAGGAAAATGACTGAAGTCAAGTAAAATTTTAGGAGTCAAAATTTGTTTAGGAAGTGGGTCCAAATCAAGAAGTTGAAACTCAAGTCCACATTCATTTTCCCACGATAGAATGTGACTTTCTAAGATTGGTGATTCAAGTTCAAGAACAACAGGTATGAGAATCAAAATTGACTCTAAAATATTGCTCAAATCAGGTAGCAAAACAGGAGTCAATATCAGAAATTTAAACTGGATCACAAATTTGAGACTCAAGGCCACATTCCTCATTGAGTTCAATTTCGTAAAAATGAGAACTTGCCAATTTGCCAATAGGACTTTCAAAAGTATGAAATTGTTCAAGTTCAATATGATGATCATAAAAGATTGGTGATTCAATTTCCCGATGGACAGGCACATGATCCAATGTGGACTCTGGAGAAGGATTGAAATCAGGTAAAGACACCAGAGTCATTATTGAATCAGGAAGTAGAATTGAATTATCAAGTTGAGGTTCAGGATCATATTCATTTTAATTTCAGGAAAGGAATAACTTGCCAAAATGTCAATGTGGTTTCAAAGTTTGGAGTTTGGGCAAGTTCAAATGGGTGTGCTGAAATGGAATCTTGTTTTTTAAAATAACATGATTCTTTGGCTCTAATAGAATGGTTAGCAATACCAGGAATGGTCAAAGGGCGAGAATGGAGAGTTTTGACCATTATATCTATGTCATGATTATGAGTGATTTGAGCCTGAGTCATGGCTTCAAGCAGCTTTTCATAGTAGATTGGTTCATCATTTTGTTGCGATTGGACTTGAAAAGATGAAGTTTTGTTTTGAAATTTGTGGTGAAATCGTGAGTCCATCAGATTTTGTGATTGTTGCTCAGACTTGCGGTTACTCATTTTCAAGATTGATGGTTTTCTATTTTGAACTGGTGAAACTGAGTATGAATCTTAGAAATATTGTGGAATTGGGAAGGCCTGAAATTTTCGTTCGGCCTCCTGCATGGCTTCTATACTCTTTTCTAGCTTGAATTTTTCTTCAATGGGTTGGTCTATAAAAGGAGTAATGGAAGCAAAATCAGAGAATGAATATTGTCAAAATTGTGGACAAGGTGGATAAGGAGGATAAGTTGGTTGAAAATTGGACTCGAGAGAGGTGAATCCCCATTGACTCCATGAAGAGTTGAAATTATTTTAAAAATTATGGTCATAAGATTGGGGGCATGGATTGTATTGATTCGGATAAGTCCAACCTGGTATATTTGGCTAGTTTATATTGTAAAAATTTTGGTTGGAATTACCCGAGTCAAATAGGGTGAAATATGAATTGCCATTAAAATTGAAAAAATTGTTGTTATGAGCCATATTACACAAGAAATGTCAAACACAAATAAAGAAAAACAGACAAATAAGCAAACAAATAAAAAGAAAAAAATCTAACCTAAGTTAGGGTAGACCTTAGACCTAGACGACTCCTAACTAGTTAGACTGTCCACGGGGGGTATATTGTTGAATCTGACCACAAGTTAATCGACCAGGTAGGGGCAAGATCAGTGGAAGGTATCCGTACCTAAGCTACAGGCCTAATTATGCCAATTTACCAACCTTCAAGGTTTCACCCCTCAATCCCCAACCTTAGATGCTAATTTGGAAAGAGTCAAATTCAAATCAACTTTCCCCTTAGGTCAGTTTCCTATATAAGTCCGAGATGTCTCTAGGGCCACCGTCTACTCAGTTTTTTGTTAGACTTGGATTAGTGAGTGAGGAGATTGTTTGTGGGCTAAGGGAGGATAATGACTTCCCCACCTTATCTTAATTTGGGTTTTGCCTTAAGATTGATTGCAAAGTATGCAAGATATAGAAAAGTAACATTCAACAAGCAAATAATCACCCAAGAATGTTTCTTAAACTATATGCTATGCATATGTACCTTTTGCTCCAGCACTCTTCAACAGTAATATAAAATGTAAAGAATTAGACATGTGTCTAAATGTAAAGTCTAGACCATTTTTAGCATTTAACAAACATCATTTTACTGTTGAGGTTAGAAAATTTGTACAGCGAGACAAATAAGAAAAAAAATAGCCACAGAATTTTAGCTTTTCAATTCAGCCAGTCTAAAGAAATACAGGTTAGTAGTTCACTCAGATTGCCCCTGGAATGTAGAAATCTAAGGGCTTCTGGGCTCTGCTTTCATGAGCAGAGTCCAAGGCCACTTATATGTCCACCGCAGCAAAAATTTTCTTATTGTTAAACCTGTACACCAAGAACAAACAAGAAAGTTAACCAAAAATATAAATTTAAAAAGAGAATAACTTACCATCCCTCCCAGGTAACAGCACTAAAATTTGATTGATGTTTTACCTGCACATAAAAATATAGAATTTTAGAACTTAAGAATAAAATGTCCAAGTACTCAATATTACCGCTATAGCAAGTGGCTATGAAGGTTGTGATCCACAAGGAGGGACTAGCGATTGAAGCTTTTAGTAAGTTCTCTTTTATGCTACAAAGAATGGTTAAAGTTCTTCTTTTATTCTTTAAAAGAAAAGAGAAAAATAAGTTATAGTTACGTTAAGAAGAAAGTGGAAGAAGGTGGAGAAAATCAAAAATGGGTTTATACAAAGAAATTAAAAAGAGTGATAAATAGTTGGGAGATTGTGGTGTAGGTGATTAAACTAAAAGAAAAAAAAGAAAAAGTTAAAAGAAATACTTACCCCATCTGGCCAAATACTTACTTGAATCTAGTACGACGATGTTACCTTGAAGTGGAGGCAATCAGCGCATAGCCCATAAGAGTTGATTTCTATCTCTTCCGCATTATATCGTCAAGACGATACAAGTATGAAATGATACAGATTGAGACTAAATTCATCGTCATGAGCTGTCAGTGGCACTCGCAAAAGCCAGGATCTTTCGATGCTATAAGACTCACATGGATTGCACTTGGTACCAAAAAGGAGACAAGTAGAAAAGAACAAGAAGAATACAAAAATCAAACAAGAACATAAAAAATATAACTATAGATTTAATGTTGTAACAATAAGAGAAAAGAAGAACAACTTACACCGGTATCACTCTCAGCACAAGCTTTGCTCTTATTTTCCTATGAACTCTGATCTCCTCTGAATTACATAAATGAAAACTGAAAATTACACAAAAAAATAAAAATCTATACTAAAAGGAATGAAAAATTGGCCTAGAATCTATCTCTGCATGGTCACTCCCTGTGGTCTCTGAAAAACTCAGTATTTATAGGCAAAACCCACGGGGATGAGCATACGAAGATAGGGAAGCAAACGCTCCCCCAACTTCTCTAATAAAGCCACAAAAATACCCACGAGGATGATCATATGTATGTGATTGCACACATTTATTGCATTATTCTATATTACATTTTCACATTTATCATGTAATAAATCTGCTAAATTTCTTGTCCTAAATGTCTATTTTGCTGAAGATAATCATGGTGAGAAAGAGGATAAAATTAAATAAATATTAGTTAAATTCAGATTTAACTAGATTTATTTGGTTAGACGAGGATGATCCCAAATCCAATTGGTTAAATTCAGTTTTTGGTGAATCAAGTGGTTAAATCTAAAGATCAACTGAGGATAACGTCAAATACAGAGTCCAAATTCAAAGGAATAAATGGATAGAGAGAAGATCAACGAATAAGATGAAGCAAATTTGACTCAGATTCTGACTGGATACATTTTACTATTTGAATCATAACTTTCGCTACCAAAATTCAAATCAAATAAGACGACTTAAAGGGCTACAAGTCTTAAGTTGATCACTATTTTTAATTCTGTCATTTGATAAGTTATATTCAACAATCAACACGCCAACAAGTTACAGATCAGAACTGAATATCTACATCAAATCAAGTTTGGAGATAAGGGGAGGATTCAAATTCAGAAATATCCAGCTTTTTCTATCTTCATACTCCTCTAACCTCTGCATTTCTCCTATAAATATCTGCAATCTCAAAGACAAGGGGGAACGACTAAGCAGAGAGTATAATTTAGGCTAATTTGTAGTTTGTAACTTATGTTTTTTATTTTCTTTCATGTAATTTTTATTTTCTTTATGTAACTGAGAGGAGAGTATACTTTCATAGAGGAATGAGAGCAAGCTTATACTAAAGGTGACACCAGTGTAAGTGATCTTTTATTCCATGTTATTTGAATCGAATTGAAGTTTCTTTTTCTTCTTACTCTTGTTTTCGTTTACTCCCCTCTTTTGTGTTTGAGAATCCAAGTGAATCCGATAGCCTCGAAGTTGTCTTGTCCTTGCAAGTGTCGTTGATGGCTTATGGTGATGGATATCCATTTCCATGGTAGTATAACTCACACCTTCATTTCACATTGTAGATCGGGAATGGGGAAGTGTTGGCCCAAGGTTACAATCACCCGGTTGTTGAGTTTTGATGATAACAAAACATATATAGTTATTTATTCTAATCATATTTTGGTGTTTAAGCGTGTTTCAGGGTTCTAAGGATTCAAGATTTCTTCTTCCCTAAAGGAAGGTATTTTTGACTCAAGTTGATTCGATTCGGGTTCAAGAATTCAAGCTTGCATATAGAGGAGCCCTAAGCTTGCACACACTTTTCATTTTTCAAAATACGGTTTTTGTTTTGGATAGTTGGATTAGGTGCATGTCTTGGTTATTATACATGTCTCTAAATATTTTATATTTTTACATCTTGTTTATATCATGTATACCAACCCTTATAGCATGCTACTTAATCATATCGCGATTCAAAATTATTATAAAAATTATTCTAAGTTCAAATTTTTTTCCTATAAAAATTCTGTTTCAGGCCCTACGGTCGACCGGGTGGTCGACCGCATCTATTTCAGGCCTAATCGGTCGACCGCACTGGTCGATCGGGCCTTGTGGCTTTGGCGTGCACGTTTGTGCACGTCTGCCGGTCGATCGGGCTGGTCGACCGACTGACTGACCCTTACTCTCGGGTTTTGTCGGTCAACCGGGCCAGTCGACCGATAGAACAAATACTTGTCTTTTGCTTAGACTCCGATCGACCGACCAGTCGACCAAGTCCAACGGCTAGTTGCCAGTTAGACTGCCGGTTGACCGGGCCGGTCTACCGACAGCCGCCTGCAGCCCCCAACAGCTAGTTTATTGAAACTTGTTTTCTGGATTTGATGGGGTTAAATCTTTCAGCTATTTCTAAAATTCCTGAGGCTATTTCCTGACCTATTAAACTAGTTTTAATGATGATTAGATCTCCTCAAATCCCTATAAATAGATGGCATTGGTCCCTTGTAAAAATTAAGAAAATTCCCATTGTTTTTAGTTTCAAAAAAGAAAGAAAAGTTTTCAAAGCTCTCACTTTCTAAAGTGCATTCTTGGTTAAATTTTTCAGTTATTTTCTAGCTATTTCTTACTACTTTACAACTAATTTTCTCACTTCACTTCTTGAGCCAAAAATCTTTCCCATTCTATAAGGAGTTGTAAGAGAGAAGTTTGTGGTCTTTTTGATCACCTTGTTACTTGTACTTTCTTTGTGTTGAGATCCCTCTTGTGTAGAGGATTGGATTGGTGGGAGTTCGGTACTCCAGTCTTGTGTAGACCTCTTGTAACTCCCTTTGCGAATTTAGTGGAAATCCTTCACGGTGGTGGAGGCGGGGACGTAGAGCGGTGGCTCGAACCGCGAAACAAATCCTTTTGATTGTGATTGGTTTCCTTATTGCTTTTTATTGCTTTACATTTCTATCTTGTGATATCTCTTGTTTGCACCTCATTGCACCCATTTCATTCACTTGCATTTTTTGGTCTTTACTCATCTCAACAAGAATGCAATTACGCGCCTCAACTCATAATCTAGAGGAATCAAAGTGGAGAAGTTCTAGAGCCCTTCACAGGGAATTCGACTTCAATTTCTTGTTTTAAGTGACCGGTTGCATCATACATACATACTTGTTTAAAAAGATCATTAGATTAGCATTAACACCTATTCACCCCCCCTCTAGGTGTTTTTCAATTGGTATCAGAGCTTTGGTCTCTTGGCTTAACAACCTTAGAGAGATCATTTATTGCTAATCACTCTATTCATTTTTCATCCTCATACACTTAGTAAAGATGGCCGAAGGAATTAAGACCTCACCCAAGTTTGATGGCCTCAACTTTCCCATATGGAAGGTTAAGATGACCGTGTTTTTGCAATTCTTAGGAAACCGGGTTGCAAAGGCTGTGACCAAACCTTTTAGTGCACCCCTTGGTGATGACGACACTTGGTCCGATATTGCCACGAAAGAGTTTGACGCTAATGCTAGGGCACACTATGCCTTGCTTCAAGCTCTTAATGACGATGATATTTCTAGAGTCATTCATTGCAAATCCGCACATGAGATTTGAACTCACTTACTTGTCACTCATGAGGGGACTTCACAAGTAAAGAGGGCAAAAATTGACCTTCTTCGTTCCCAATATGAAAATTTTTCTATGCAAGAGAATGAAATCATAGATGATATGGTTACTAAGTTTACAAAGATTACTAATGGACTTTCTTCTTTAGGTGATGGCATTGGCAACGACCAAAAAGTGAGGAAGATCATCCGTGCACTCTCTCCATCTTGGGAAGTCAAAGCCACTACTTTGAAGAAGCTCAATGACAAGGAAGAAATGGAGCTTATCGGTCGCATTGGGAATCTCAAGACCCATGAGATGGAAAGAAAAGCAAGAGAAGAGATGGATCCTCCCAAGAAGAAAGCTATTGCCTTCACGAGTTCTTCCACCTACTCCGACGACGATGATGAAGAAGAGGATGATGAAGATCTTTCTCTTCTTGTAAAAAACATTCGGAGAATGTACAACAAGGCAAAGTTTCAAAATAAAAGGAGATGCCAAGGTAAAGAAGAGAAGAAAAATCATTTGCTTCAATTGCCAGAAGCCGGGTCACATTGTTACGCAATGTCCGAAAATCAAAAGCAAACCCTCCACCTCCAAGAAGCCATACAAAAAGAAAGTTTTAAAGGCTACTTGGGATTCGGAGAGTGAATCCGATAAGGAAGTCGACACCGCCAACATGTGCTTCATGGCAAATGAAAGCACAAGCAAGGTAACTCCCGATATATCTACTGATTGTGAACTTTCTATAGATGAACTAGGAGAAGCTTTTGAAGAACTATCTCATAACTATAATTTTATCAAAAAGAAATACTTGAAAATGAAAAAGGAAAATGAATCACTTAACCACAAAGTTTTCATTCTTACAAAAGAAAAAGATGAATTGTTTTCTACTCTATCTTATACTCAAAAGGATTTTGATGAATATAAAATTTCTTGCAAAGGTAAATTTTCACAAATTGATGAAAATGAGATTTCCTTACTAAAGAAGAAAATTGATTCATTAGGAGTAGTTTTGAAGAAATGTGAATTTGATAAAACTAGACTAGAAGGCTATGTTTTCTAAGAAACATGTCCCAAAGAAACATTCACATGCTATTCATTCTCATGTTCATAAATCACAACCTTCACATCATGCCAAGTACCCTAAACATGCCCACACTCCACACACACATCATGCATTCATGTATGGTAAAGTCTTTTCATGCACATATTGTGGCCGTAAAGGTCATTTGGTTAAATTTTACTATGATAGGATTAATGCATCGCATAATCATGTTTGGGTTCAGAATACTAACATTCAAGGACCCAATAAAGTTTGGGTACCAAAATTAACAAATTTGTTAAATGATGTAGGTTCATTCCAAAGCCCAACGACGTAAGGGGTTGTGGTATCTTGATAGTGGTTGCTCAAGTCACATGATTTGGGATATCAACAACTTCGCAACCCTATCAAGATACCATGAAGGTGGCACCGTCAGCTTCGGAGATGACGCCAAAGGAAAGATCATTGGTATTGGTAATGTTACAAGAGATGGTTAGGACAATGATAAATGAGTACGGTCTCCCTCATTATCTATGGGCCGAGGCCGTTAACACCTCTTGCTACATATCAAATAGGATTTTCTTATGCAAAAACACTTTAAAAACATCTTTTGAGATTTATTTTTCTAGAAAGCCAAATGTTTCATACTTTAAAGTTTTTGGTTGTAAATGTTTTTTTTGAATACTAAAGATAATTTAGGTAAATTTGATGCAAAGTCTTATGAAGTAATTTTTGTTGGTTACTCTAACACTAGTAAAGCTTATAGAGTATTCAATAAATCATCCTTAACTATTAAAGAATCTATACATGTAAAGTTTGAGGAATCTAATGTATTTGTTGAGAATGTTGTAGAAATAGATTCCCTAAATGAAGACATGGAGAAAATTTCTTTGAAGGACTCACCTACTCTTGAAGACATGCCAAAGGGTAATGAAGAAAATGAAATTCAAGAAGTTGAAGTGGAGACTACTTAACCACTTCCAAAGATTGGAGATTCAATCCACATCATCCCAAGGACCTTATTATAGGTGAAGTATCAAAAGGGGTAACTACTCGTTTTAAACTTCATGATCTTTGTGGGCACTATGCATTTATTTCTCACTTTGAACCAAAGAACATCCTCGAAGCCGAGGGCGACTCATATTGGTTGCTAGCCATGCAAGAGGAGCTCAATCAATTCGAGCGCAACCAAGTTTGGCATCTTGTTTCTAAGCCCCATGATAGACCAACAATTGGTACTAAGTGGATCTTTAAGAACAAGTTGGATGAGTCGGAAATGTTGTTAGGAATAAAGCTAGGTTAGTGGCCCAAGGTTACACTCAAGTCGAAGGTATCGATTTTGAGGAAACTTTTGCACCCGTAGCACGGCTTGAAACTACTTGCATTTGCTTCATATAAAGATTTTAAACTTTTTCAAATGGATGTAAAAAGTGCCTTCTTAAATGGATTTATTGAAGAGGAGGTGTATGTTGAACAACCCCCCGGGTTTGTTGATCCTACACATCTGGATTTTATTTTCAAACTAGACAAAGCTCTTTATGGTTTAAAACAAGCCCCTAGGGCTTGTTATGAAAGGTTTTCTTCATTTCTTATTTCTAATGATTTTAATAAAGGAAAAATAGATACTACTTTGTTTACCAAACATGTTGAAAATGATATACTTATAGTTCAAATATATGTTGATGATATCATATTTGGTTCTACTAATGAAAATCTTTGCAAATCTTTTGAATCTTGCATGAAGGAGGAATTTGAGATGTCTATGATGAGCGAGCTTAGCTACTTCCTTGGTCTCCAAATCAAGCAAAGAAAGATGGGATATTCATCAATCAAGCCAAGTACACAAAGGAACTTATCAAGAGATTTGGGCTTGAAGGGGCTAAGACAAGCAAAACTCCCATGACTACCACCACAAAGCTTGACAAGGATGAACAAGGTACAAATGTAGACATAAAACTTTATCGTAGCATGATTGGTAGTTTGTTGTATTTAACGGCTAGTATGCCGGACATTTGTTTTGTGTATGTCTTTGTGCTCGATTTCAATCGTGTCCTAAAGAGTCCCATTTGATTGCGGTAAAACGCATTATTAGATACCTTAAGGGCACAATTGAAATTGGTTTATGGTATCCAAAGACCAGACAATTTTCCATGACGAGTTTTTCGGATGCCGACTATGCGGGTTGTAGAGTGGATAGGAAGAGTACTAGTGGAACATGTCAATTTCTCGATAATTGTTTTGTTTCATGGTCTTCCAAGAAACAAAATTCGGTAGTCCTCTCAACCGCCGGGCAGAGTATGTTGCGGCGGGGGCTTATTGTGCACAAGTCCTTTGGATTAAACATACTCTCCTTAACTATGATTTGCATTTTGACCATATTAAAATATTTTGTGATAATACTAGTACTATTCATATGACTAAAAAGGCAAATCAACATAGTAAGACTAAGCACATTGACATTCGGTATCACTTTCTTAGAGATCATTATGAGAAAGGTGATATTGATATTGATTATATTTTTACTGATTTTCAACTTGCCGATATTTTTACAAAACCACTAGACTATACTAGATTTTCTTTTATTTGTGGAGAATTGAATGTTTGTGCTATGGACTCATGAAATTTTTTTAACAATAATTACCCTTTTGATGTATGACAAAAAGGGGGACAAAAAGTTAGTTTATCATTTTGAGTTTTTAAGTTTTGAGTTTTTGAGTTTTGAGTTATGAGTTTCGAGTTGAGTTTTGAGTTTTGAGTTTCGCGTTATGTGCTTTATGTTTTGAGTTATTATTTGTTGAGCTATATGTTTGAACTTTTATGTCCTTGTTATGCCAAGTTCTTGTTTTTACTATTTATTCATGTATATAGCCATTCATATATATAGCATGTTTTGAGGGGGAGCTTCCAAACTCTTTCCCATTTTTTTCTCATTTTTTTGTTAAATAACTCATATGTTTTGTCATCATAAAAAGGGGGAGATTGTTGGCTCAAGGTCACAATCACCCGGTTGTTGAGTTTTGATGATTACTAAACATATATAGTTATTTGTACTAATCATATTTTGGTGTTTGAGCGTGTTTCAGGGTTCTAAGGATTCAAGATTTCTTCTTCCCTAAAGGAAGGTATTTTTGACTCAAGTTAATTCGATTCGGGTTCAAGGATTCAAGCTTGCATATAGAGGAGTCCTAACTTGAAGAACTTGTAGTCACTTAGAATCTTTGTAAGAACTAGTTTGTTAAAGAATGAGGTTATGATAAGTTGGCTCAAGAAAACACACACACACTTTTCATTTTTCAAAATACGGTTTTTGTTTTGGATAGTTGGATTAGGAGCATGTCTTGGTTATTATACATGTCACTAAATATTTTATATTTTTACATCTTATTTATATCATGTATACCAACCCTTATAGCATGCTACTTAATCATATAGCCATTCAAAATTATTTTAAAAATTATTCTAAGTTCAAATGTTTCCTATAAAAATTCTGTTTCAGGCCCTACGGTCAACCGCATCTATTTTAGGCCTAATCGGTCGACCGCACCGGTCGACCGGGCCTTGTGGCTTTGGCATGCACGTTTGTGCACGTATGCCGATCGACCGGGCCGGTCGACCGACTGACTGACCCTTGCTCTCGGGTTTTGTCGATCGACCTGGCCAGTCGACCGACAGAACAAATACTTGTTTTTTGTTTAGCCTCCGGTCGACCGACCGATCGACCGAGTCCAACGGCTAGTTGCCAGTTAGACTGCCGGTCGACCTGGCCAGTCGACCGACAGCCGCCTGCAGCCCCCAACGGCTAGTTTATTGAAACTTGTTTTCTGGATTTGATAGGGTTAAATCTTTCAGCTATTTCTGAAATTCCTGAGGCTATTTCCTAACCTATTAAACTAGTTTTAATGATGATTAGATCTCCTCAAATCCCTATAAATGGATGGCATTGGTCCCTTGTAAAAATTAAGAAAATTCCCATTGTTTTTAGTTTCTAAAAAGAAAGAAAAGTTTTCAAAGCTCTCACTTTCTAAAGTGCATTCTTGGTTAAATTTTTCAGTTATTTTCTAGCTATTTCTTACTACTTTACAACTGATTTTCTCACTTCACTTCTTGAGCCAAAAATCTTTCCCATTCTATAAGGAGTTGTAAGAGAGAAGTTTGTGGTCTTTTTGATCACCTTATTACTTGTACTTTCATTGTGTTGAGATCCCTCTTGTGTAGAGGATTGGATTGGTGGGAGTTCGGTACTCTGGTCTTGTGTAGACCTCTTGTAATTCCCTTTGCGAATTTAGTGAAAATCCTTCACGGTGGTGGAGGCGGGGACGTAAAGCGGTGGCTCGAACCTCGAAACAAATTCCTTGTGTTTGCGATTGGTTTCCTTATTGCTTTTTATTGCTTTATATTTCTATCTTGTGATATCTCTTGTTTGCACCTCATTGCACCCATTTCATTCACTTGCATTTTTTCGATCTTTACTCATCTCAACAAGAAAGTAATTACGCGCCTCAACTCATAATCTAGTGGAATCAAAGAGGAGAAGTTCTAAAGCCCTTCACAGGGAATTCGGCTTTAATTTCTTATTTTGAGTGACCGGTTGCATCATACATACATACTTGTTTAAAAAAATCATTAGATTAGCATTAACACCTATTCACCCCCCCTCTAGGTATTTTTCAGGAAGATCCTATTTATCATACTTCGCTTGCCTTCAAGCAAAGGTACATCGTCAATATGGGTCAAAGGTAAGCAGGTGCCGAAGAGGTAAGCAAGTTTTCTAAGTTTTAGTTTTCTTCTCTTTTAATTCTTTAGTTTAGATCACCCAAATCTTCCAACCATCTTTATCACTCTTTTCAATTTCTTTGTATATAATCCATTTTCTATTTTCCCATCTTCTCAATCTACCACTTTCTTCCTAACTTGATTATAATTTATTTTCCTTTTCTTTTAAGAACTGAAAAAAGAACTTAATCATTCTTTGTACCTTAAAACAGAACTTACTAAAAAGCTTCCATCGCTAGTCCCTCCTTGTGGATCACGATCCGCATAGCCACTTGCTATCGCGGTAGAATTGAGTACTTGCACTTTTTATTCTAAGTTCTGAAATTCTATATTTTTGTGTACAGGTTCTAACTCAATCAATATTGACTTGCTTATATTATCAAATTCATTTAAAGTCATAATGTTTTCTTGTACTTGATAGATAGCATAACTTGAGGGGGAGCTTTTTCAAGCTCTTTCTTATCTTTTATTTTAAATAACTCATATATTTTATCATCATCAAAAAGGGTTGTGGCCCAAGATTAGAATCACTAGTTTATGGCTTTGATGATGATAACAAAACATATGTGATTGGTTGCTAATGTTACATATTTAATGTCACATTTCCATACTTATTTTAGAATAAAAGCCTGCATTGTCCTAATTATTTGTTTAATTTATTTGCAGGCCCAATCTTTAAGGAGATGAAGAGAAATGAGCCCAAAAGCCCACCAGAATTCTGAATTAAATCAGAATTAATTCGCACACACAAAATCAGGGCAAAATCAAGAGGTTGAAACTGGTTGAGAAGAATCCTCTCAGGATCGATCGGTTAAAGCCAAGAATCCAAGGCCATTTCTTCAAAATCTCGGAGCCAAACTGCAAAACCAACTCCAGATAAAGTCAGAGGGAGAAACCGGGGAGACCCACCAACAGGGTGTGGCCACCTGGCCACACCCTGGCCGCGGAAACGCGGCTTGGGCCGCGTTTCCGCGGCTTTGTTGGGGAGTTAGGGGAGCGTTTGCTCCCCCGACCTCCCCGGGATTCTGGTTGTTGGGTTTTTGGCCTATAAAAGGGCAATTGTTGTGCTAAAATTGGAAGTCAATGCAGATTAGGATTTAGCCTAGTTTTAATTCTTTGTAGTTTAGGTTTTTCTTTTCTTGTTATGTAATTTGTATGTAACTTAGGGTAGAAGAAGATTCATGTAAGTAAGAGAGAGAGGCTGAAGTTGAGAGTGACACCGACGATGTACCCTTCTCCTTTCTTCCATTGTCTCTGCAATTAAAAAGGTAAAAGTTTTTTTTATGTTTGTATTTTCTTTAGTTTCGTCTTCCTCTTCTACTTTACCTTGGTTGTATTTGTTGAGTGTACAAGTGAATTCTAAAGCAAGTATAACCAAGCTACATGAGAGCCAGTGATAGTTCATGAAGACGTTCTCCTCTTCCAAGCTCCGCATCACTTCGTTCTTCTTATGCTTGACGATATAATATGCACGGGGACCGAGCTCGAGTTTATGATCTATGCGTTGAACGCCTCCAGAGCAAAAAGGTAGAACTTGCAAAAATGTTTTCAAGTAAGTCAACACCCAACCTAGGTAAGTATTTCTTCACTTTTCTCTCTTTCTTTTCTTTTACTTCTTTAGTATAGATCAACACCTCCTCAAACTCTTTCTTCTCCACTTCATTGTACATAGTCGCTTTTCATCGTTTTCTGATTTTTCACCTTCTTCATCTCTCGCTTTCTTCTTAACTTCAACCATTAACTTTCTTTTTCTTTTTCATAACATAAAACAGAGAAGAACTTTCGTTTATTTTCTTAACGATTTCAATAAAAAACCGTAAAGCTTCCATCGCAAACCCTCCTTGTGGATCACGACCCGCATAGCCACTTGCTATAGCGGAAGAATTGAGCACTTGCACATTTCCTTTCTTAAGTTCTATAATCTCGTATTTTGTGTGCAGGTTTAGCCTCAATCAAATTTTGGCGCCGTTGCCGGGGAGGATAAAACGGTTTTTATTTGAAATTTGAATTTTTATTGCAAATTTTTTAGAACTAAACGAATTTTCTTCTCTGTTGCAGGTTACAGGGCAAGCAAAGCAGAAAATTATTATTGCAGTGACATACAAGTGGCCTTGGGCCTCTGGCTCTCCAAAAAGCAGAGACCAAGGCCCTCTGAATTGCCGTGTTTCCACGGCAAAAGCCGCGGATCTGCGGCAAGGACGAGTTGACTACTAACAGCTTTTTGTAGGGCTGCTTAGTTTACAAATTCTAGTTTGCTGCAACTTTAATTTTTCTTATATGCCATAACATAAGACTGCTAATAATCAACAGTAAAATATTTGTTGAAAAGATAAAAAATTGATTAGACATTTGCATTTTAGGCACGTGTCTTTTTAATTCCTTTATTTTTTTTTACTGTTGAAGAGTGCTGGAGCAAGGTACGTATGCATTGCATATAGCATAGGACTCACTTCTTGGTTGATTTATATCGCTTTGAGTGAATCTTACATATCTTGTACACTTGCACAAATTGATCTTAAGGGCACTAACCCATTAACAAGATAAGGTGGGGATTTGATCACCCTTCCTTAGCCCAAAAATCACATTCCAAGCACTCACTAACCCAAGCCTAACTAAAATTGAGTAGACGTTGGCCCTAGGGACATCTCGGACTCAATTAGGAGATTATCCTAAGGGGGAAAATGTTAGAATCTAACTCCTGCAAAATCAGTGTCTAGGAAATGGATTGAGGGCCGAAAGCCCGAAGGTTGGTGGTTATTTATTAAGGAACGTCTTTGACGGAAAACCTCCCACCAACCTTGCCCTGACCTGGCTGATTAGCTTGTGGTTAAAGTCTACATTAGACCTCCCGTGGACAGTCTAACCAGTTAGGAGTCGTCTAGGTCCTAAGTCTACCCTAACTTAGGCTAGAATTTTTTTCTTTTTTGTTTGTTTTTTGCTTTTTTTCTTTGTTTGTATTCTATTGTGTGATATGGACTATAATAATAATTTTTTCAACTACAATAATAATCCATATTACACACCGACTTCATTTTCGGATATTACCAACCCGGCATATCATAACTTTGACCAACCTAGTGTGCAGGATTGGTCTTATCCGAATCAATATGACCCATACCCCCATCTAATAACTATAATTTCCATAATGATTTCAACTCTTCACCGAGTCAGTGGGGATTCACCTCCCCCGAGCATAATTTCCACCACCTTGCCCTCCTTCTCCACCCAGTCCACATTATGTTCAAGATTCATACTCAGTTCCACCCGTCCAAAATAGGAAACCATCAATTATGGAAATGAGTATGCCTGAGTCCAAACACAAATCCCAAAACCTGATGGACTCACAATTTCACTACCACTTCCAAGACAATTCTTCATCTTTTCATCAAAACAATGAACCTATCAACTATGAAAAGATGCTTGAAGCCATGACTCAGGCTCAAAACACTCATAATCGTGACATAGATATGATGGTCGAATCTCTACGTTCCCACCGTCCTGATGTCACTAACTATTCTGTTAGAGCCGAAGAGTCATGTAGTTTTGGAAATCAAGATTCCATTTCAGCACAACCATTTGAACTTACCCAAACTCCAAATGATATTGATAGTTTGGCTAGTTTTCCTTTTCCTGAAATAGAACTTGAAAATGATTATGATCCTGAACCCCAACTTAGTGATTCAATTTTATTTCCTGATTCGATTATGACTCCGGTATCTTCACCTGACTTCAATCTTTTCCCGGAGTCAACATTGGATCCTGTACCAATTCATAAAGAAATTGAATCACCCATCTTTGAGGATCATGTTGAACTTGACCAACTTTACAATTCTGAACATCCCATGGATAAATTGGCAAGTTCTCCATTTTTTGATATTGAACTCAATGAGATATGTGACCTAGATTCTCACATATGTGATCCAGTTCAACTTTCTGAATCAATATTGACTCCTGTTTTATTACCAAACTTGAATAATATTCTAGAGTCAGTTTTGATTCCCCCACCTATCATTCCTGAACTGGAATCACCCATATTAGAGTCACATTCCATTGTTGGAAAATAAATGTGGACTGGAGTTTCAACTCCTTGACTTGGACCCAATTTCTGACCTTTTTCGACTCCTGAACCTTTATTTGACTTAAGTCACCTTCCTGAGTCGGTATTAGTTCCTGTCCTTCCTGAGTCCAAGTCAACTGTTCTATCATTTCATACTCCATTCTGGGACGAGGTGGTTGACAAATTTGACTCCGAAATTATTATGAAATATGGAAATTAGATGGGGTCACATACTTAATAAAAATCCTTAATGGACACATCTTTTAATTGGTTATATTAGTGTAATTTCTGGTGGGTTCCTCTGAGACCCAAGAAAAGTTGATTGGGGCCATATTTCGTGGACCAATCAGACCACCCACCGGAACCACCACCTTAAGGTAACCTTTTCTCTTCCCTTTCGTCTTTTTCATGCATCTATGCATTAATACATACATTGAGGACAATGCATGAGATAGGTGTGGGGGAGGGTCTAACATAACTTTTCTTTTTCTTTAAAAAAAAAATTAACATTTTTCTTTCTTTACTTTTAAAAAACTTTTTGAAAAATAGAAACAATATTTTGACTTATTTTTGTAAGAAATTAAGTTATTTTAAGGAATAGGAAAATCCAAATTAGGATTTCTTATACTTGGTCAAAATAAGATTATTTGTTTGATTTATAGAGTTAGGAAGATAATT